>JBAPGN010002377.1:0-22216 GCA_037355405.1 Vitis amurensis
GCAAGCTTCTCATGATCATGCTAATCTGATCCTTCTCTGAAGGACGATCAATAATCTGTGAAATCTTCTCCCTCCAACGGGAGATAAATGAAGTGATTGACTCCTTTGGCCTCTGTCTTCAAAGCCTCTTAACTCTTCTCCTCGAAAACTCAGTGACAATGTTAATGCAAACTGTCTCAAAAAAACTCTGGCCAGTCGTCCCAAGTCCTACGACGTGATATATCCAATGAAGCGAACCAACGCTGTGCCGCACCACTCAGGGAAATAGGGAAAAGCATAACCATCTGGGCCTCATCCCTCATAACTGTACTATAAAGCCTCAAATGGATGTGAGGACAGGCTATGCCCATGTATCTCTCAATCTCGGGCATCCTGAACTTGGCCGACAGACTGGCCACTAGTGATCCATTGAAATCCTCCCAAGTAATAACTTCGTCTGAAACCCTCATCTGTCTCAACCTCTGCTCAAGTCTATCCATACGTGTATGTGGGTCCTCTAAGGTCGGGATAGGCAATGTGACAAGAAGCGGGGCAACCTCGGTCTGACTATGCAGAATGAAAGGTATAGCCTGTGGTACTGACTAATTGGGCGGAGGAGGTGGCGGTACTGTGGTATCGAACTGGGCACTCTCCTGAACTGTGACCTACTGGGCCTGCTGTCCATCTATCATCTGACCAAGGTTAGCTATAGCCTCCTGGATAGAAGCCATGGCTGCGGCAAACTGGTCAATAGTAACTATCTGATTGAGGTCATATCCTTCTGTCTTGATCTCTTGATCTGACTGGTCTGATACTCTGGTCAATCTACCTCCAACTCATATCCACAAAAGGTGATCTAGATCGATCAAGGTAACCTCCTACAAATATGGAAACTTTGGATAGGTGCAGTACGAATGTGGACTCTGTAGGTAATCAACTGACAAGTGCGTAGAAGTAAAGCCCAAATAACTTCAATCTGATCCCATCTTGACACATCCAAAAAGGAGACTACAGAAGGGATAACGAAACCCAATCGCTGACCAAGGCAGCTCTGAGTCCACATATGCCACCACGTGTATGAATGAAATCTTATGGGTCTAGGTTTAACTTACAAGGTTGAGGTGGCTCTATAGGATAAAATGGGGGGTTTTTAAAGGATCCCTAGCAGAAGCGATCGTACCCTTCTGGTGGTTGCCAACCCTCTGACGCCTCCAAGGAGACGGTGGTGCTTCCATTGCAAGGTGGTCATCACCTCCACACATGCACTTCCTCGCATTCCCAGGGGGTTTCTTAATGGTGAAGGCTCTCCCATCTCTCAACACTCAAGGATAATCTAAAGTGCACAATGAAGGATGTGGGTGCATCCGAAAAACCTAAGATCTAAAGTGAGATAGTGAACAAAGACAAGCAATCATACAATCATGCAAGAGCAAGGGTTGTCAGGCAACAAGTAGTCATACCAAGCAAATAAATATCAAACAATCGAAGTCCTATCTAACATATGTGAGAGTGAATCATGCTAAAGTGATCAAAACAATCAAGTGATCATCCAAGGCAATCAAACATTTTAAGATAACAAACCAAACAAGCAAGCAAATCGAATCACCTTGCCTAAAAAAAAAGAGGTACCCTCTAATCGACCAATTAAACGCCACATTTTCCTCAATTAGTGTTCAAGCTTGATCCTCAAAATCCCCAGTGGAGTCGCCAATTTGTGGACTGATTACTACTCAAAAAGTGCTATTTGATAGCTTATATTTAATCATTTTAAACACTTTTGAGTAGTAGTTTTGACCTTTTAACTCAATTGGCATGTTAAGGACCCTTGAAAGCAATTTTAATCATTTGTGTAAGTTTTTGGTTTTTTTGTTAGTAAATTTGATCAACCAAAGCAATTCAAGATTGGGAGAGTTATGAGGAATCTTGGGCAAAAGCTTGGAAATCATTTGCAAGGTAAATCCGGAATGCAAGGAGAAAAAAGTAAAGAGGAATCTGCCATGAAGCATATCTTTATGACAGTCGTAGCAGCCACTTTTGGAGCACTTTTCTGAAAGTCCAATTGATGCATGCTAGTATACCATTTCAAATTCAGGAAGTCAAATAATCCAACTGCTTCCAAACGGTGCACAATTCGGAGTGAACGAAGAAGTTGCATCCATTGCAAGCCCAATTCACATCCAAGCTGAAGGAAGCATTGCAAAGTGTTGCGAAATCACCCTTTGTTGCGAAGTGATTACGCAGGCCTTTTGAACAGTGTGGTGTATTCTCCCGAAGTTTCTGATATATGCGGACGAGATTGGAAGCTAGGGAACCTCAAGGATGAAGCCACTTCACAGCCCCTGCGGATATAGCCTTTTTGTTGCAAAAGTGATTTCGCACCCTCCTGGTGCCTGCAAAATCTCGCAGACACCATTTTTCTCTTGCGAAAATTGGTTTTCCTGGAGCATCCCGATATTTGTACCGCATTTGGGAGATATTTTTACATCAGATTTTTGTCGTTTTTTAAATCCCAAAATACTCCTTGTTAATCCACCCCAATTACAAGTTTACCTTATAGCTTTTAAGCAGTAAAAAAATGAGGAAATAATCTATGTAATAATTAGTTTTTATTATGTTTCATATAAATCCTCTCGAGGAGCCTGTCTCAAGAGGAGATCCTTGTTAAAGTTTTGGGAAAGCAAGTAAAGTTCACAGGTCTTTTGTTTTGCCTTACCTTCTCACTTTGTATTTATTTATTTCTTTTACTAAGTTATGAACTCTCTGAGGAGTTTCCCAGAGAATGAGTAAACTAAACCTTTAGGTTCTTGGAGCTAAGGTTTGGCCGGGGAAGGTTCCAAGTGCAAGATGCAAAGGCTTTGTGGTTTCAGCACCAAATTGAAGAGGAAGTTGAAAATCCTTGCTAGTGATTTCTATGTTTTTTAGTTAACTTAAAACACTTTAGAGTCACCTGGGCCAACACTTGTAAGCAAGTGATTATCCAACCATGGAGATGCACTACGTCTTACCCCTTGCAAGCCTCTGGGAGGTGACTTTAGTGGTTTAGGGATTTTCTGGGAATTGCACACACTTGGTAAGCTTTTTGGACTCCAAGGAGACAATCCAATTAGTTATCTCATTGCGAGCTTTTGGAAAGGGAAGTCTAAGGTTAAAAGATCACCTTGAATGGTTAAGGCTTAGTGAGAGGCTTAAACCATTGCAAGTTGTATCAGTGACGAGCCAATCAATGGTGAAATCTAATTAAGGATGTATCTGTACAAATACGGCTTAAAGAATTTGACTAATTGATTGAATCTCTAACGCGAGGAAATGAACCATCTGACCGGAGCCGTGTCTTTTGCATGAGGAACCACCCCAGTGAACCTAACTCTCCAAGGAATGTTTTTCTTCCTAAGTTATTCCTATTACTTATTTTATTAGTTAGTTTAAGTCTAAATCTTTACCAATCAAAGTTTGTGTTTATTATTTCTTAGCTAACCTGAAATGAAACAAGACCAATTCACTTTGAATTGGTATCATTGATAGCTTGCTAATCCTTCCCAGTGAACGATCCTAGAGCCGCTATACTATAGTAGCTTTTTCTTTGCTACCCTAGTATATGGTGTTATAGGTTATAAATTTTGTTAATTACTCCCTCAATCAAGGAGCACCAGTTGGATATGAATCAGCTGAGACACCAATTGGGCATGAATCATGGACCCACATTTTTCACGTGCGCCCCCACTCGATTGGCGAGACTCGTTTTTTTATTTGTGAAAAAATTAATTTTGGAAAAAGTCAGAGTCGCCACTTATTTTATTTTTATTTTAAAGGGAAAATAAAACAAAAAAGAAAAACCCTAAAATGTGACTCCATAATTTTTGGAAAAAGCATGTCTTTGAAAAACCCGAGTCTAGGTCCGGGGATCAGGTTACTTACTAGGAAGGTACCTCTAGGAGGTAGCACCCCTCTAAGCCCTAAAGAGGTCTCTATTGACTAAGTTGAGGGAAATGTGGCAATTAAATGGTTGATCATGGATACCTAGGTAGGTTAGGTGATTTCAAAAAATAGCATGCCAAATAAGAAAGTCTGATCATAAGAGAGAATTGTCACTTGCCTTCATTCATCACCCCCTTATGGTTGACGCTCTCTTTTCTATCGTCTTGGAGCACTTGGCTTTCGTTTTTTAGCAACAGATTCATGATGAACTTACTCTGGTTCTGGGTGTTGAAGCAGAAATCCAAAGCCTCACAGATACACTCTGATCCGTTCGAGATGTTCTTGAGGATGTAGAGCGCAGACAAGTGAAGGAAAAATCTGTCCAAGGTTGGTTGGAGAGGCTGAAAGAGATGGCTTACCAAATGGATGACGTGGTGGATGAGTGGAGCACTGCTATTCTCCAATTACAGATCGAGGAAGCTGAAAATGCTTCCATGTCTACGAAGAAGGTAAGCTCCTGTATTCCCTCCCCTTGCTTTTATCTCAAGCAAGTTACTTCTCGTCGTGACATTACTCTTAAGATTAAGAGCATTAAACAAGAACTACATGACATTGCAAGCGAAAGAACCGGTTTTAATTTTGTGTCTAGTAGGAGTGAGGAACGACTACAGCGACTTATAACTACCTCTGCAATTGATATTTCAGAGGTATGTGGTCGGGATATGGATAAAGACACCATATTAGGCCATCTTTTGGGTAAGAATTGTCAACAGAAATCTGGCCTCTACATCGTCTCCATAGTCGGGACAAGAGGCATGGGCAAAACAACTCTTGCTCAATTAGCCTACAACCATACAAAGGTGAAGGCCCATTTTGATGAGAGAATATGGGTCTGTGTTTCTGATCCTTTTGAGCCAATCAAAGTTTGTAGGGCTATTGTTGAAGCCCTCCAAAAAAAGCCTTGTAATCTCCATGATTTGGAAGTTGTACAACAAGAAATTCAAACATGTATTGCCGGAAAGAAATTCCTTCTTGTGCTAGATGATGTGTGCACTGAAGACTATCGATTGTGGGAACAACTGAAGAACACTATCAATTGCAGAGCATCAGGGAGTAGAGTTCTGGCGACCACATGGAATGAGAGTGTTGTTAAGATGATGAGGACTGCGTACAAGCATCCATTGGGGGAACTGTCTCCGGAGCAATCTTGGGCATTATTCCATCAAATAGCTTTCTTTGAAAAGAGCAAGGAGAAAGTGGAAGAATTGAAAGCAATTGGCGAGAAAATAGCAGACAAATGCAAGGGCTTGCCACTTGCTATAAGAACTTTAGGGAATCTCATGCGCTTAAACAATAAAAAGGAAGAATGGGAGAATATATTGAATAGTGAAGTATGGCAGTTAGATGAGTTTGAGAGATATTTCCCCTGCTTTGTTATTGAGTTATTATGATATGCCCCCTGCAATTAAACGCTACTTCTCATTTTGTGTTGTTTTTCCAAAAGACTCAGTTATTGAAATAGATAAGTTGATCAAGTTGTGGATGGCACAGAACTATCTCAACTCTAATGCGAGTAGAGAGATGGAGATGGTTGGCAGAGAGTACTTTGAATATTTAGCTTCTTGATCTTTCTTCCAAGATTTTGAAAAAAATGGTGATGATGATAATAATAAGATGTAAGATGCATGACATAGTGCATAGTTTTGCTCAATTTTTTTTACTAAGAATGAGTGTTGTATTATGAACGAAGAAGGGAGAACAAATGTATCCTTCCAAAAAATTCGCAATGCCACCTTAAATGGCCAACAAAGGCACCCGAATTTTGTCTCCACATATAAAATGAAGAATCTACGCACCCTCTTGCTTGAGTTTGCAGTCGTTTCAAGCATTGATGAAGCCTTACCTAATTTATTCCAGCATTTGACATGCCTCAGGGTATTGGATTTGGTGCGGAATCCTTCGATAAAGTAACTTCCAAAGGCACTAGAGAAATTGATACATTTAAAATACCTTAATCTATCACATTGTCATGGATTGAGGGAATTGCCAGAAGCAATTTGTGATTTGTATAATTTACAAACCTTAAATATTCGTAGATGTGATTCACTTGTGCAACTACCACAAGCAATGGGTAAACTTACTAATCTGAGGCATCTGCAAAATTTTCTAATATTACTCTAAAGGGCTTGCCAAAAAGGAATTTCAAGATTAAAACTCTCTTCAAACATTGGAGAAATTCACTATAAGCAGTGATGGTCACAATGAATGCAATATAGGAGATTTGAGAAACTTGAGCAACCTTAGAGAGGAGCTTGAAATAAGAGGGTTGCAATGTCACGCCCCAAGACCCACTCAAGGGCGTGATGGTCATTTCACACCTCAAACCCAAAGGCTTATAGTGTAACCTGACCCAAACAATCAACTTGTAACTGGAAGTAACCAATTACCAAATATCTGTTCAGAGTAGCGGAACAAAATTCTAAAATCTTCAAAACTTAACTTTAAAACTAAGCATCCATCAACCAAAATCCATTATCCAATAAATTGCAAACTCAAATAATGCAAGTGCTAACAAAATTTTCATAATCTCCAAATCTCAACTTCAAACTATCATAAAAAAAAATATTTAAAAGCTCAATATCTAAATAGCTTCCAAAAACCAAATAATCCAAATGAACATAAACTTATAAGCTAACAATGTCCAAAAATAACATCCTAAGCAAAATCCTAATGATGACCATTTCCCAACCTAGTCATCACTCCTCGCCCGAACTAAGACTACCTGAAAAAAAATTATCAACATGGGGAATGAGCTCAAAGCCCAATAAGGAACATTAATGCAGTCCATAGATCAAATATTTCAAGTTCACTTGTAAAATAGGAGATATTATAACTAATTATTTTCATAAACTTTTGAGTCAGTTTTGCCAATACATTCAAAACTTTTAATTGTACACTTTCATTTCTGATTCAGGCATTTTCATATCAAATTCGATAAAAACATTCAAATTATTTATTTACTCTGGTCATCAAACATCAAATGATGCCCAATTTGGTGGGACTTTTCAAATAGGTGGCTAGCCTCAAATTGTTTCTTTAAGGTGGACGGAACCAAACACTACTAGTACTAGTAACCTTTAACCAAACCCCTGAGGTTGGGGTCCAAATCAATTACATTCCCCACCAAGAAATGTAAAGGTCAACTATTTATCCCGTTAACAAGGGTCAAACAAACCAAAGTCAAACACTTATTTCAATTATTCAAATTTGCAAAACATAATATCCCCACATTTCTCTGTGTAAACAAATATAAGGTTATTACATACTTTTCAGGCAAAATATATTTGATTTATGCATAAAACGAATAATAACTCAAAATGTTTCCAAATGATGTATATAAAAATTTGTTTCTAAAAAAAAAATAACTGCATTAATTTCTCTTACCTTAAAAGAAGTCCTCAAAAACTTTGGAGAAAAATAATCCTGAAAATCTATTTTTCACCTAACAAAATATAAGAGAAATAATCATTACTATTTATCTAAAATTATAGGTTTGATAATCCTAAAATTTTAGGTATTCAAATTAATGTTTTTAATTATGAAAGATAATTTAATCTATTCCTATTTTAGAAAATTAATAAATTTCTAATTCATATAAAACTTAATTTTTATTTTCAATTTATTTCTTGGGACACAACATAATTAATTAAACTACAATTTATTTCACTAATTAAATTTTATGCTACTTATTAACTTAATATTTATCATTAATCTAATTATAATACTATAAATTTAACTAAATTGTATTTCACCTTGTTTATTTATACATAGTTTATTCTACCACTTTCATATTTTCCAAACATAACTACCACTGTAATATATATATATATATATATAAATATGTACATACCATCCACCCACTCACACACTCCACATGCATGTCTTTTATTATTATAAATATTATTATTTTCCTATTTCCTCTATCTTTCATTCCCACACGCATGCAACTTTTTTTTTCCACCATTCTTCTATCTTCCAATGCACACACGTTCTCTTCCTTTTTTTTTCACCATTTTTCTATCTTCCAGTGCACGCGTTCCTTCCCTTTTTTCTTTTTTTTTTAATATTTTCTAATCCTTTCAGCCACAAATAACAATATATTTATTTACTCTTTTTTTCTTTTTCTTTTTTTTTTTTATAATAAAATTAACCCTAGCTGAGAATTGAAACCTTTCAAGGAATCCTTTTTTTTTTCATCTAAAAAAACTTAAGATCTCCCAAATTCCAACAATAAATCAAAATCTTAAATTTTCACTATTTTGATATTAAAACGAATTAAAAAAAAAATAAACTAGCCCTAATCTCGATTTGAGTTTTCCAAATATATCTAATGTGTTTGAAATTAACCAATGAATCTAAAATATTAAACTATGGGTTAAAATCTTACCTATAGAGATCTGTTCTTCAAACCCTGAAATCCGACTCCAATCTTACGTTCTTTGGAATTCTACGAACAGGAACGCTATTTAGAAAAGAACAGGAAGAATAAAATTTCTAATTTATACCTAGGGTATTTATTCATAAAATGACATTTTTACCCCTCTTCCATTTTATTAAATTAATTAATTAATTAATTTTATTATTATTAATAATTTCCTAAATTACCCCTAAAAAAACTTGGGCCTTACATGCATAATGTGGAAAATGCAAGGGAGGCACAAGAGGCAAATTTGAAGAATAAGATACACATTCATCATTTGACATTGGTATTTGATCTACAAGAGAGGACGAACTATGTGGTTGGAGCTCTACGATCCTATTCAACAAATTTAGTACCTGAAGTAAAGGAGGGGCCGAAGAGTGTGGTTGAAGCTCTACAACCCCATCCAAACTTGAAATCTCTATGTATACGGGGTTATGGTGATACAGAATGGGCTGGTTGGATGATGAGGTCATCATTAACCCAACTGAAAAATCTTGAACTCTCATATTGCAGTGGCTATCTGTGTATGCCTCCCTTGGGGGAACTTCCTGTCCTCGAGATGCTAGAAATCAAGGGTGTGGAAAGAGTGAAACACATTGGTGGCGAGTTTTTGGGATCATCATCAACAATTGCATTCCCAAAGCTGAAGAAACTGACTTTTCGTAATATGAAAGAGTGGGAAAAGTGGGAAGTAATAGAAGAAGAAAAGAGGTTAATAATGTCGTGTCTTAGTTACTTGGGAATCCACAAATGCCCAAAACTGGAGGGACTGCCTGACCGTGTCCTCCAAAGGACGCCCTTGCAGGAATTAATCATCACAAAATCTGGTATTCTCCAACAGCGTACCAACAACAGGATATTGGAGAGGATGAACAAAAAGTATCTCATATCCCAATAGTCAAATATGGAGGGGAATGAAGATTGGTCATTAGACTTCCCTCTGGCTGCTCATGTTACAGGTAATTCTATTTTTAATATAGCTGCTTCACATTAATCTATTGCAACAATTGAATGGAATGTCGCTTTGAACATAAAACTAATGAAAGAATTCATTGCAAAATTCGATGTTATTCCATCCATAATAACTGCAAGATTTATTCCTTTTGGCTTTGATAATTGGTGCAGCGTGCATGCCTGAAACCATCTACTAAGAGGTCATGCTTGGATTTATGGTAATGAGAAGCAAATTTTCTAGAACCAGAGCAACTCTACCATCTCCGCTGGATTTTCTCCTATATAAATATAAAATTAATGGTGATATATGTGTGTACAATAAAACTATTTTCATAATTGATTGTAATAAATGCTTTATGCAATCTTCTATGGTTGTCTAGAAATTTGAAGTTTTTCCCTTTATCTTGCATCTTTGTTTCATCACAAAAGAATTCAAATTGTGCAAGTTAATATGACTTAAAAACTTATTACTTGTTATGAATCGCTATTAATGGTGGATGACCACCAAAATTGGTTTTGTAAATTAAAATATACACATTTACTTCATTATGAAGTAATAAATTGTAACTTTAGGTTCAATTTGTGTATCTATAAATGGCGGTTTCCACCTTGCAAAAGAGAAAGATCATTAATTTTGAGAAACATTCTTTCTTCTTCCTTTCCTAATTTATTTCTTTTATTATTTGAATTTTATATTCTTTTATTATACGTTATCAACATGAGTTGTTTCAAAGATAATTTTTTTATTGTCAAATCAAAGTTGTTAATATAGAATAGATGTTGCATATTTTTATTCGTATTTACTTAGTTATATATAGTTAGAAGCTATAAGCAAATTATTTTATTTATTCATTGCAGAAGTTATGCACAAATCTCATTTAATATTTATCATTGTTAGATTCTATGCACAACTTATTATATGGTCAAAAGTAATGTAAAAATCATTCTCATAGCCAAAAACTATCTAGAAATAATTTTATATTTTTCTCATAACAAAAGCTCAATAAAGAAAAAAAAAATTATAGCTGGAATTAGCTCTACACAAATTTTATTAGCTTAAGATTGAAGTCAAAATATATGTGAAGTGAATGAAATTTCGTTCCCTAAAATGAATGTGATGTAAATTATTATTATTAGAAAGTAGTGCCACAATTCCAAGTTGGTAATTGTAAATATGCAAAAAAATTGCAACATAACAGCAGCAATTACGTACTATTCTTGTGAATGGAATAAAAGAAATTAAAAAAAAATTGCACAATGAATATATTTTAGGAGAATAGTAAACCGTACCTCTTACAACAATAATGGAGAGTCAATACATAGTTTAAATATCTCAAAAAATAAAAAATAAAAAAAATGCTCCACTCCTAACCATCAAAACCAAAAGAGCACACCCTGCTATGACTAGGCACTCTTGCCAAAGCATTGGCATTGATTGCCTTTGTGCAAAGAACATGCCTGCAGAAGAATTTTGTGCTGGCTGTCCTAGAACTAAACACTATCACTACTATTTGCACCAACTAGTGTACCACACCTTATATTAAAAAAAAAAAAATACAAATAGTTATTTTAATAAAATATCTGTAAGTATATATTGAATATATACCCATTTATACTATAAACAAATATATGTTTTACATCAGACCAAGGGATGACACTATTTGAAATGTGCACTCCACACCCATGAAGAATAACAAGGATGCATTGGATCTACAATCAAATCATTTGAAAATAGAATACACAAACAACATCTTCCATCTCGGAAAAAGGGAAAAATTTTATGCTTTCAATCTCTCCAATTCTTAGTTCAACTCCACACTTGCAAAAATCATATCCTAAACCCTAGATCCAAAAACTCCAACAAATTTCTCTTGAAAAGTATTGCGGTTTACAAAGGAAAAAGAAATAAAGGCAAGGAATGCAAAAAGTTAGTGAAATGGGCAAGAGATTATGGCTTGATACCTTGTGTTAGGAGAAAAATTTAGTCTAGATGTCAACCTTGCTCCTCAAAAATGCAACTTTGAGTCACCTCAACCCTTGGAACTCATCTATGGAAGAACTCATGCCGAAAATTGATGTAAAGACTCAGATCTTCTGCATTAAAGTGCTCTACGGTTTTGCAATGAGATCCTCTCTACAAGTGGCATCAGGTTTTGATTGAAATGGAGAATAAAAAGAGTTAAGAGTTTCTTTTTAGTCCAAGAAACCTTCATAGATAATTAAATGAACTACCTTAACTTTTGAATTATATGTTAAGGTAATTATCTTAATAGCACAAAGGATGATTTATAGTCATATACTTCTACCTTGACTTATAATTTTCAATTAAGATAAACTCATTATATGTTAATATTGCTTTCTTTGAATTTAAAAAATGTCATTGTTGCCTGCATTTAAGTTGTATGTCATTGTTACCCATTAAACAACCTACGATAACATATATACATTTGTGTCAAGAAATGATATGTCAAGGTTTGCCTTTTTCTTGTAGTGCATTTAAATACCAAAGAGGCTTGGTCTTGGGACCTCTACTTCATTGCCATAGGGCATGACTTTTGAATGATACCTCAAGAAGAACTATTTCTATCATGCCCCAAAACCACTCCAAGGGCATGACAGTCATTTCACACCTTAAGCCCAACGGCTAAAAGTGGAAACGATATAAACATTCGTATTGTAACTAAAAATTTACCAATTACCAAATTCCTCTTCAGAGTAGTAAGACAAAATTCTAAAATCTCCAAGTATCAACTTTAAAAAAACTAATATATCAACCAAAGTGTTGTTGTCCAAATAACTCCAATTCAAAATAATTCAAATGAGAATTAAGTTTTAACATCTAAACAATGTCTAAAATAAAGAGGGTTCAAACAAATGTCCTAAATAAAGCCAAATTTCCCTCCTAACGGTCACTCCTTGCCCGAACTGAGGTTACCTAAAAGATTATCAATAAAGGGGAATGAACTCAAAGCCCAATGAGGAATATTAATACAATTTCATGGATCAAACATTTTCAATTATGCTTGCAAATAGGAAATATAACATATACTTATTTTCATAAAAACTTTTGAGTTCAAAATGCTAACACGTTCAAACTTTTCAACAAAACTTTCTCATTACCATTTCAAAACAAGTTCTTATCAAACAATTTCTCATCAAAACCAAATCGAATACATTTAAAATATCTTTACTCTGATTATCGTATGGCA
Organism: Vitis amurensis; assembly: GCA_037355405.1. Classification (NCBI taxonomy): domain Eukaryota; kingdom Viridiplantae; phylum Streptophyta; class Magnoliopsida; order Vitales; family Vitaceae; genus Vitis; species Vitis amurensis. The sequence goes on from JBAPGN010002377.1 coordinate 12,541, forward strand.
AATGGTGTCCAATTAGATAGGACTTCACAATTGAGTGACTAGTTTCAAATGTGTTCCATTTAAAGTCAACAAAACCAAATGTCAAAATAAAAACCCATTGACTAGGGCCATAAGGTCAACTATTATAACTGGTTTGAATAGGGTCATAAGGTCAACTATTATAACCCGTTGACTATGGTCATATAACGTCAACTATTATAACCCATTGACTAGGGTCGATCAACAATTATAACCCATTTATTAGGGTCATATAATCCAGAGTCAAACACTTTATTTCATTAACTCAAACTTACAAAACAAAACATCATATCTCCTCAATTTTTCATTTTTCATAAACAAATAAAATACTCAAATATATTTTCCCATACAAAGCATATATTTGATCATGCGTAAAGATAAAAATAATATTTTACACATTTCAAAATACAATATAAAAAGAAAAATTATTTTCTTTTATAAAAATCTGCATTAATTTCTCTTACCTTGAAGAAGCACTCAAAAACTTGAAGTTTTTGGCTAGACCGAATTTACTCCTCACCTAATAATATCATACACAATTATCTAAAGGTAAAAATTTGATAATACTAAAAATATTTTATCTAGTATTAGAGATCCTAATTAATTTCTCATGCTAATATTATTACCACACAATATTATTTTCAACTTCTTAAACAATAATAATATAATTTAATGAATTTCCAATTTTTTTTATAAACTTATATTCCTTCCAAATCTTATTCTAACAATTTATTTCTTTTATATACTTAAACTACATTAAAACTTTTATTAAAAACAATTATTATTATTATTACTATATTTTTCAATACCTAGCAACACCCAAATAGCCCTACTATACGTCACTCACAAGCATCCAAATTACACAATTCTTACTATTATTAATATTAATATTAATATCATTATTATCACTATTCTTATTAATCCTAATGTCTCCTCTTACTTAACAAAATACCTCATGTACTTTTAACAACTCCAACAACCCTACCAACTCTACTCATTATTATTATTTTAATTTATTCCACTACCACCCTTTGTCTTTCACGGTTACATATTGATTTTATTTTATTTTTTTGTCACCCCAATAAAGTGCCTCAAATCCAAAATCTACAAACATGCAATTCTTTTTCTTATTATTTTCCAATCTCTTATGTCACATATAATCATATATTTATTTACTTATTTAATTTTTAAAATTTCATTGTTTAGATCTATTCATCAATAAAAATTTCAAATTTCCCTATTTTCATCAATGAAGTAGCCTATATTCATAATTTCAATATTTTGATCTTAAAATAAATTAAATAAACTAACCCTAATTTAAATTAAAATTTTCTAAAGAATATATAATGTGTTCAAAACTAACTAACGAATATAATATATTAATCTAGGGTTAGAATCTTTCCTAGAAAAATTTGAACTTCAAACTCTAGACCTCCAAACCTTTGGCCCTACGTTCTCCAATTCTTTGATTTTTTTTTTTTAATAGAGTTTTCTGAATAAAGAAGACAAGAGGAAAATTTAATTTATACATAGGATTATTAATTGTAAAATGACTCTTTTACCTTTAATGAGTTTAATTAATTAATTAATTAATTAATTAATAATTTACTATTTTGCCCTTAAGTTTATTTTGGGGTGTTACAATTTCACAATTTAAAACTAAAGATAATAGCATCAAACTATCTAATCCAAAACAATGAATTTGAAAGAAAGAAATACATGATGAGTTTTGTTAATTATGTTGCTTTAAAAAAGAAAAAGACAAAGAAATTTAAATGATTGCTAAAAATTTAAAAGTGACTAATGTAATACACTATATTAACTTTTGGAGCTATAATTTTTACCTAGAAGAACCTTTCTACTATATTTGGTTTCCAAAAAAAAAAATTAAGGGAAAATGTGAAAGAAAAATACAAGGAAAGAAAAGATAAAAAAAAAAAAAAAGGATTTAAAGTCCATAATTATTTTTCATATCCTAATTCTAACTTATATCACTTTTTAAACTTTTCTATATAAAGATTAAATAATTTAAAAATATAGAGTTTTCTTAACAATTTTTTTTCTTCCCTTAATATTTACCAAGTTGTCACTACCTCTCACATGTCTCCCATGTGGGAGTGTCTCCCAAAGTGATATTTGACAACAAAGAAACCCGTTATGAAATTCATGTTTAAAAAAAAACAAAAACAAAAACTTGTAATCAAAATATTTAAAATTATGGAAACATATATTGACTTGTAGCTCGTAAGTTGTACCTTCAAGCATGAGTAATGATTAATTGAGTCACTAACATAACCTAATCTAAGTATATTTCATTAGCCTCCATTTCACTATATGATTTTTGCCCATTATACTAATAAATGAACAACACATACTGTTTGATTATTAGTTTATTTGGTAATTAAAGGAAACTTTTGAATTTTATGAATTAAACACAAAGCTTTGATATTAGTCAGCTTGGATCAACAATAATCTCCTTCATGTATCTCATCACATAATACCCACATTCCATAGAACCTAGTTGTCTTGGTCACTACAAACACACATGTAAACTATGGTAACAATATAGTGAAAACTTGTATCATGTTTTTACTTCGTTAGTATCTAAACTAATCATACAAATAACCATGCATTTTCAAGTTCCATGTGGTGAACTTAGTAATGAAAGAACATCGTTTAATCCATATGAGTAACTTATTGCCACTTTTACCTAATTAGTGGGCTCCCTTTTAGATGTTTTCTATTTTTCTAAAGGATTGATTATCATTGTGTAGACCCTCAATTTTGTCCCTTTAGCATATGTCTTTAAAATTCATTTTCAGTGCTCCACGGTAGTTCCTTGGTGGCCCATTACTACTCGTACGACTTACCTTTTTTCTGAGTCACCTCGGAGACTTTGGTTAAGGGATTATCTGACCCCTTATTGTGACTCCGGGCAGCCCTAATTTAGACTTAGGATTTTTTGTTCATTTTTAGGATAGCTTTTAGGTACACTTGGCCCATTAGGCACCGCTCTAGGCCCATTTAAACACACTTGGCCCATTCGGACATTTTTAGCGTGACTTGTATGACTTGCATGGTTACATGGCTTTTGGGCTCGGCTTTTGTTTATTGGTTTATTTTTATTTTTATTTTTTTTAGTTTTAGTTTTGTGATTATCATTCACTTTTTATTGGTTATCTTCCTCTTTATATTATTTTCCTTAACTTATTTATTTATTTATTATTTATTTTTTTACCGTTTCCTAATTTTTTTTACTTACTTATCTATTCATTCGATTATTTAACTTCAAAAATTTCATGTTTTTGCAAGGAAACTTACTATTGGAGTTTAAGGAAGGTGGGACTCTCCTTGGAAAGTTTTGGAGAGGAATTTGAAATTGGGAAGATTGCTTTTGAATTGGAAGATTTAAAAAAGGATAAGGAGAAAAGAAGAGAGGAGATAGGAGAATTTGCCTTTTTTTTTTAGGGAGATTTAGGTTTTAGGGGGTAAGATATATATGTGAGAGAGGAAAAAGAAAGGGATGGAGGACGCATTGGAGAAAAAAAAAGAGGGAGGCGCATAAGAGGATCGTCTGAGAGGAGGCATAGAAGAGAGGGACTTAAAACACGCATAGAGGGGGGAGAAGATTGGAGGACGGAAAAAGGTTTGGGAGTAGATTTCTCAGTCGAGAAAAGTTGTAGCAGCTATGATTACTACCAAAAAGTGCTATTTTGTAGACCTAATTATAATGGTTTTAAGCACCTTTGAGTAGTAATCATATTCATTTAACCCAATTAATTCATTAAGGTCCTTAGTAATTGTTTTAACCATTTTGTGGCAAGTTTTACATGTTTATATCAGCTTATGAATCAATTCAAGCATGCCAAATGATGGAGGAGCTACTTGGACAAGTTAAAGCAAGCTTTTTTCTACACCAAAGCAAGCCAACAAAAGGAGAAAAGCAAAGAGAAGCAAAGAGAAGCAAAAAGAAGCAAAGAGGAAAATAGAGGACAGCAGCTGAAGTCTTATTTGGAACTTTTGGAGCACTTACCGAAGTCCATTTTCTACATGCTATATACCATTTCAAAGATCAGGAAGTCAAGAATCCAACGCTTCAAACCGTGTACAATTTGGAGCTGAAACGAGGAAGATATGGCCTTCGGAAGAAAACTGCTCCAGGCTTGTGCGAAACTCGCACACCCCCTCAGCTGTGCGAACGGTGTGCGAAACTCGCACACTATTCGCACACCCCATGCGTGGTGCGAATTTTCCCCTGTTTCTGCCGACTCCACTTTAGATCTTTTCTTTTAGATATTTTTGTATAAATTTCCATTCTTCTCCTTGTAATCCACCAATCATAAGATTTATTAGCTAGGAAGGTTGGAAAAACTTCTCTATTTATATCCCCTTGCATCCGTTGTAACATATTGATATATTGATATATAGAATATAGGTTACGTTTTACACTGAGAAAATATACAGAGCCTTGCTCTGTTTTTCTCTCTTCTCCTGTTCTTTCCCATTTCTATTTTCTTAGTAGCCAAACAGCCTCTGAGGGCTTTTCCTCAGAGGATGATTGGCTAAAACTTTTAGTTTCTCAAAGTATGGATGTTATGTGATGGCTTGGACGCAATCCCATGGAAATTTCTCGCACCCGGAAGGTAAGGTAGATGTTTTTCATTAAAGGTTCATTAATGCAAAGTTTGGTTTTTTATTTCCTTTGGACAACTTCCAACGGCCAATACTTGATAAGCTTTTGGATTTCTATCCATTAGTTATCTCCTACGAGCTATTGGAAGGTGAGGTTTTCAATTCCAAGTTTTGTATTAATCCATTAGAACCAATTTCAATGGCCATTGAAAGGTGAGTTTATCACCTAGAATGAATTGAGTTGCCAATATTTGGTAAGCTTTTGGCTTTAGACCATTAGTTATCTCTTACGAGCCATTCAAAGGAAGTCTAAGGTGAATAACCATTGATGAAATTCACTACCATCTGTTTTGTCATTTTAAAGGATTAAAACTTGATTTGCTAAATCCACACCGGTTCGGGAAGCAAGTATCACCATAGTTGCAACCCCAACGCGAGGAGCCTATCCTGAGATTTCCAATTCGCATAAGAGCCAGAGCATAGCTATCCTATCTTTGAGAAACTTGTTTTTACACCCTTTCATTTTAGTCTTTAATGTTTAGCTTAGATTAGTTTAAATCTTTCTAAAAACATTACATCTTCTTTTAAAGCTAACATCCATAAGAAAATCACCTATTTTCCTAATTTGAATATCACTAGTGTTTGTGAAAACCCTTCCCAGTGAACGATCCTAGAACCACTATGCTATAGTAGCTTGGCTACTTTAGTAATAGTATTTAAGGTATAAATTTTGTTGATACGCCTTTAAAGCTAAGCTACTATGAGTCGAATCAAGCTAGAAACCAAGCAATTAGAGAGGAGAACATGCAGGTATGTTTTCCAGATTGTTGCTACATCACCATTTAGTTTTAATCTCTCCGAACTTCTTAGTTTTCTGAAGGTTCATTCTTGCTGTTTGGTGTGGACGCAAAGGGGCCACAGTTTGATTTGTTGAGACTGATTTGCTTGCATATTTGTGCTATTTTAATCTTCATTTTTTTTTTTATGTCTTTGGTTCTATCTGAAAGCAATCTGAATATAGGTTTACCTTTGAATTTGGTGTTATGGGTCTTGCCCTCATTTACGTCCCAATCTGGCCTTAAAAATACCCACCGATTGTCTTCTTTTCCCCTGTTTTCTTTTCTTTTCTTTCTCGGTCTTTTTGTGTGCTTCTGTATCTACGTTTCTTCCCTTTCCTTACCTTGGTATTCTCGGATATGGAGACCATGAGCATTCCAAGAAAGTTGGGAACTTGATAAAGGCTATGTAAAACGGGTTTTCTTGGAGTTAAACAGATGTAGAGGTTACCATAGTTCTTAAGGGTTCTTAGTTTATGGCATCGCTCATTCTATCCGGACAACATCCCACTTTCACCCGGATGTCTCACAGCCGTCATTCTATCCGGCCGATATCCCATTCCACCCGGATGTCTCACAGCCACAATTCTATCCGGCCAACATCCCACTTTCACCCGGATGTCTCATAGCCGCCATTCTATCTGGACAACATCCCACTTTCACTCGGATGTCTCACAGCCGCCATTCTATCCCGCCGAAATCCCATTCCACCCGGATGTCTCACAGCCGCAATTCTATCCGGCCAATATCCCATTCCACCCGGATGTCTCACAGCCGCAATTCTATCCGGACAACATCCCACTTTCACCCGGATGTCTCACAGCCGCCATTCTATCCGGCCGACATCCTATTCCAACCCGGATGTCTCACAACCGCAATTCTATCCGGCCAATATCCCATTCCACCCGGATGTCTCACAGCCGCAATTCTATCCGGACAACATCCCACTTTCACCCGGATGTCTCACAGCCGCCATTCTATCCGACCAATATCCCATTCCACCCGAATGTCTCACAGTCGCCATTATATCCGGCCGATATCCCATTCCACTCGGATGTCTCACAGCCGCAATTCTATCCGGACAACATCCAACTTTCACTCGGATGTCTCACAGCCGTCGTTCTATCCGGCCGATATCCTATTCCACCCGGATGTCTCACAACCGCCATTCTATCCGGCCGAGATCCCACTTTCTCTGAATGTCTCACAGCCTCAATTCTATCCGAACAACATCCCACTCTCTCCGGATATCTCACAGTCGCAATTCTATCCGGCCAACGTTCCACCTTCTCCTCTATTCGCTTCTTTGATTGGGAACTTATTGTTTAAAATTGAATTTTTGAACCATTGTTCAACTAAACGTTCTCAACTTTGAAAAATTCATCTTTAGACCTTCTCTAGGCAATAAAATCCAAATTTCAACACCCTTTTGCTGCCATTTTCCTTCCGGCACGCGTTTTCACTATATTACTCGATTTTCAACTGATTTTCTTGATTTTCCCAAGCATGAACAAACTTCATGATTCCAAACAATGGAATTCACAGAATCAATTCATGCGAAATCAACTAGGGCTTTGGTGGGGGCCCGACATTCATAACACTCACTTTAATATTGTTTGCTTGATATGTTGATTTTTGATTCTCCTTGATGATATACATGAATTTGTTTCGTATTTATTATTGAGATGCTCTTGTTTCCCATAGAGGAGTACTAGCTTGCTATCCAGGTACGCTCTCTTCTCATCTATTTTTTCGAGAATTCTATGGACACGTACGCTATTGGTGACTATATCCATGCATGATGTGATTCTTGGGTGTTTAAATATATACTAGATTTTCCTGGATAAGACACATGTTGTGTGATAGATTTCTACACTAACTTTTATGTTTTATGATAGCGCTTGAAGAGCGGTTCAGGTACGCACCCTAACTCTCCTTTATTGCAATTTGATTGTGTTTGGCATGCCACTCTTTAAAATCACCTAGCCTACTTAGGTATCCATAATCAACTGATTAATGGCCACACTTCCCTTAACTTTGTCAGTAGAGACCTTTGTAGGGCTTAGAGGGGTACTACCTTTTAAAGGTACCTTCCCAATAAGTAACCTGATCCCCAGACTTAGACTCGGGTTTTTTTCAAAGACACGCTTTTCCAAAAATTGTGGAGTCATTTTTTTAGGGTTTTATTTCTTGTTTTATTTTCCCTTAAAAAAAAAATAAAATAAGTGGCGACTCCAACTTTTTTTTCAAAAATCAAATTTTCACAAAAAAAAAAAGCGAGTCTCACCAATCGAGTGGGGGCGCACGTGAAAAATGTGGGTCCACAAATTGGCGACTCCACTGGGGACTTTGAGGATCAAGCTTGAACACTAGTTGAGGAAAATGTGGTGTTTAATTGGTCGATTAGTGGGTACCTCTTTTTTGGGCAAGGTGATTCGATTTCCTTGCTTGATTGTTTTGCTATCTTGACATGTTTGATTGCCTTGGATGATCACTTGACTGCTTGCTCACTTTAGCATGATTCACTCTCACATATGCTAGATAGGACTTTGATTGTATGATACTTATCTGCTTGGTATGACTGCTTGTTGCATGACAACCCTTTCTCTTGCATGATTTGTATGATTGCTTGTCTTTGTTCACTATCTCACTTTAGATCTTAGGTTTTTCGGATGCACCCACATCCTTCATTGTGCACTTTAGATTATCCTTGAGTGTTGAGAGATGGGAGAGCCTTCACCTTTAAGAAACCCCCTAGGAACACGAGGAAGTGCATGTGTGGAGGTGATGACCACCTTGCATGGAAGCAACTCCGTCTCCTTCGAGGCCGTTTGGCAAAGAAAGGGGTTCTGGGGCCCCCCCCCCCCCCGTTAAAATTCGCCGAAGGGTATGATCGCTTCTGATAGGGATCCTTTAACCCACCCATTTTATCCTATAGATCCACCTTAACCTTGTAGGTTAGCCTAGATCCAATTAAGATTTCATTCCTACACGTGGGTGCATCTGTGGACCTTCAGAGCTGCCTTGGTCACGATTGGATTTGGTTATCCCTTCCGTAGTCTCCTTTTGGTGTGATCAGAGATGGGTATCAGATTGAGTATATCTAGGCTTTGCTTCTACGCATTTGATTCATACAGAGTCACCTTCGAGTTGCACCTTATCCAATGTTTCCATATTTGTAGGAGAGTTTACCGTGACCAGTCTGGATTCGCCTTCGTGGATTAGAGTTGGAGGCAGATTGACCAGAGCATCAGACCAGTCAGACCAGAGATCATATCAGGGGAATATGGATTCTCAGATAGTTACCGTTGACCAGTTTGCTACAGCTATGGCTTCTATCCAGGAGGCTATAGCTAACCTTGGTCAGAGGATAGATGGACAGCAGGCCCAACAGGTCCCAGTTCAGGAGGATACCCAGTTTGATACCACAGTACCACCACCACCTCCGTACAGTCAACCAGCACCACAGACTGTACCTTTTACTCTGCATAGTCAGACTGAGGTTGCACCACCTCCTACCATAGTGCCTACCCCAATCTCAGAGGACCCACATGCTCGCATGGATAGACTTGAGCAGAAGTTGAGACAGATGAGGACTTCAGAGGGAGCTACTACTTGGGAGGATTTTGATGGAGCAACAGTGGCCAGTCTGCTGGCCAAATTCAGGATGCCCGAGATTGAGAGATACACAGGCATAGGATGCCCTCGCATCCATTTGAGACGCTATAGACTGTTATGAGAGCCCACGGACTGGATGAGGCCTAGATGGTTATGCTTTTCCCTATGTCATTGAGTGGTGCTGCACAACGTTGGTTCGCTTCATTAGAGGTATTGCGCCGTAGGACTTGGGATGACTTAGCCCAGGAGTTTTTGAGACAGTTTGCATTTAACACTGTCATTGATGTTTCGAGGAGAGAGTTGGAGGCTTTGAGACAGAGGCCAGAGGAGTCAGTTACTTCATTTATCTCCCGCTGGAGGGAGAAGATTTCACAAATTATAGACCGTCCTTCAGATAGAGATCGGATTAGCATGATCATAAGGAGCTTGCAGCCTAGATTCGCCAAACACTTGATGGGATTCCCTCACATGGATTTTGGATCTTTGGTACAGGCTTTGTATGGTATAGAGGAGGGCATTGATAGAGGATTATGGTCTGAGTCTTCCCCTACTGATTTTAAGGGAAAGAAGCC
>JBAPGN010002377.1:22226-69059 GCA_037355405.1 Vitis amurensis
ATGGCTCGCATGATAGACTTGAGAGTAAGTTGAGACAGAATGATAGGTACTTCAGAGGAGCTAGCTGCTTGGGGAGGATTTTTGAATGGAGAACAGTGCCAGTTGCTGGCCAACATTCAGGATGCCGAGATGAGAGATATCATCAGGCAATGGATTGCCTGGCATCATTTGAAGACGCTATAGCTGTTATGAGAGCACGACTGGATGAGGCTAGATGGTTATGTTTTCCTATGTTCATTGAGTGGTGCTGCACACGTTTGGTTCGCTTCATTGAGGTATTGCGCCGTAGGTTGGGATGACTTAGCCCAGGAGTTTTTTGAGACAGTGTTGCAATTTAACACTGTCATTGATGTTTGAGAGGAGTTGGAGGCTTTGAGAAGAGGCCAGAGGAGCTCAGTTACTTCATTTATCTCCCGTGGATGGAGAAGATTTAAAACCCTAGATAGAGATCGGATTAGCATGATCATAAGGAGCTTGAGCCCTAGATTCGCCAAACACTTGATGGGATTCCCTCACATGGATTTTGGATCTTTTGGTACAGGCTTTGTATGGTATAGAGGAGGGCATTGATAGAGGATTATGGTCTGAGTCTTCCCCTACTGATTTAAGGGAAAGAAGCCTTCAGGAGGACAAAGATCAGGAGATGTTGGTGCTATCAGTTCAGCAGAGATGAGGCCTCTTAGACGCTATCAGACAGTTGGGTAGACTCCTGGGTTCGACTATCCACCCTCACCTCATGCACATTACTGGCCACCTTCTTCTTCCAGACCTATGACTCCTACTTATCTGCATCCAGTATCACAGCCCGTTTTTTCTGCACGTCATAGAGAGGCCTCCTGCCCCATATACTTGACCCCGAGCTCCACAAACCACTACTTATGTGCAAAATGCCACCACATCAGTTTGCTCAGTTGGGCATGCCTTTGAGTCGAGCTTTCAGAAGCTCACAGAGGGTGGATTATTGATTCCATTAGCATCCAGGCCTTTACCCCAGCCTATACCACCTCGCTTCAGGATGGACTTACATTGTTCCTACCATCAGGGACCAGGACATGACACGAACTATTGGCACTGCTTTGAGACATGCTATACAGGACTTGATAGACCAGGGTTTGGTTAACTTGGGGCAGCCAAGTGTGACTACGAACCCCTCTTCCTGCTCATTCTACACATGCAGCGCCTCCATCTCTAGGAGATATTCATCACATGGACCTTATAGAGGATGACAGTGATTACTACTCAAAAGTGTTATTTGATAGCTTTTAATTAATCCTTTTAAACACTTTTGAGTAGTAGTTTTGGCCTTTTAACTCAATTGGCATGTTAAGGACCTTGAAAGCAATTTTAATCACTTTGTGTAAGTTTTGGTGTTTTTGTTAGTAATTTGATCACCAAAGCAATTCAAGATTGAGGAGAGTATGAGGAATCTTGGGCAAAGCTTGGAAGTCATTTGCCAAGAGGTAAATCCGGGAATGCAAGGAGAAAAAGTTAAGAGAATCTGCCATGAAGCATATTCTTGATGACAGTCATAGCAGCCACTTTTGGAGCACTTTCTGAAGTCCAATTGATGCATGCTATATACCATTTCAAAGCTCAGCAAGTCAAAAATCCAATGCTTCAAAACGGTGCGTAATTCGGAGTTGAAACAAAGAAGTTGCAGCCATTGCAAGTCAATCACTCCCAAGCTGAAGAAAGCATTTTGCAAAGTGTTGCGAAATCACCCTTTTGTTGCGAAGTGATTCCGCAGCCTTTTTTGAACAGTGTGGTGTTATTTCCTCCTGAAGTTTCCCGACATATGCGTCGAGATGGAAGCTGGGAACCTTAAGATGGAAGCCAACTTCGCAGCCCTGCGGATATTAGCCTTTTGTTGCGAAGTGATTTCGCAGCCCTCCTTGAGTGCCTGCGAAATCTCGCAGACACCATTTTCTCTTGCGAATGGTTCCTGGAGCATCCCGATATTGCTACCGACATTGGGAGATATTTTACATCCATATTTTTGTTGTCTAAATCCAAATACTCCTCGTAAGCCACCAATTACAAGTTTTCCTTAGCTTTTAAGTTAGTAAAATGAGAAAATATCTATGTAATAATTAGTTTTATATTATGTTCGTATAAATACCTCTCGGGAGCCTGTTCTCAGGGAGGAGATCCTTTGTAAAGTTTTGGGAAAGCAAGTAAAGTTCAGGCCCTTTGTTTTGCCTTACCTTCTCACTTTGTATTATTTATTTCTTACTAAGTTATGAACTCTCTGAGGAGTTTTCCCTAGAGAAATGAGTAACTAAACTTTAGTTCCTTGGAGCTAAGGTTGTCGGGGAAGGTTCCAAGTGCAAGAATGCAAAGCTTTGTGGTTTCAGCCACCAATGAAGAGGAAGTGAAATCCTTTAGTGATTTCTATGTTTTTAGTTAACTTAAAACACCTTAAAGTCATCTGGGCCAACACTTGGTAAGGCAAGTGATTTCCAACCATGGAAATACACTAGTTTACCCCTTGCGAGCCTCTAGGAGGTGACTTTAGGGTAGGATTTTCTGGAATTGCCAACACTTGGTAAGCTTTAGGACTCCAAGGAGACATCCATTAGTTATCTCTTACGAGCTGAGAAGGGAAGTCCAAGGTTAAAGATCACCTTGAATGGTTAAGGCTTAGTGAGAGGCTTAAAACCATTGCAAGTTGTATCAGTGAGAGAATTAAGGGTGAAATCTAATTAAAGGATGTATCTGTACAACACCGGTTAGAGAATTGACTATATGTTGAATCTCTAACGCGAGGAAATGAACCATCTGACCGGAGCTATGTCTTTTGCATGAGGAACCACCCCAGTGAACCTAACTCTCCAAGGAATGTTTTTCTTCCTAAGTTATTCCTTATTACTTATTTTGTTAGTTAGTTTAAGTCTAAATATTTACCAATCAAAGTTTGTGTTTTATTTCTTTAAGCTATACCTTGAAATGAAACAAGACCAATTCACTTTGAATTGGTATCATTGATAGCTTGCTAATCCTTCCCAGTGAACGATCCTAGAGCCGCTATACTATAGTAGCTTTTTCTTTGCTACCCTAGTATATGGTGTTATAGGTTATTAAATTTTGTTGATTACTCCCTCAATCAAGGAGCACCAGCTGGACACGAATCAGCTGAGACACCAATTGGGCATGAATCAAATGGCGCCGTTGCCGGTGAAGGTGTCAAATTTATAGTGATACCATTTTTGAGCACTTGTGATTTTCATCACAAGTTTGGTAACGTTCTTTCACTTACTAATTCTCATTCTTTCTTTATTTATTATAATCTAAGTTTTATCTTTTAAAATTAGCCTAGTTTAATTTTGTTGTTGTAGCCCTGTTCTTTGTTGTCCTTTGTTTTTATTTAAGTTGCAGATAGATACTAGTTGTGTATGCCAAAGTGGATACGAGACAGTGGAGGAAGGCTTGTTAAGTGTGATACACCTCAGAACAAAGAATTCGAATTGAGTTTGAATATCATGGAAGCTACACCTGAAGATCAGCATAGTCACCAAGGTCGTCAAGATAATCTCAATGAATTCAGATCAATGAGGGACCGTATGCATCCACCTCGTATGAGTGCACCATCATGTATAGTGCCCCCTACAGAGCAGTTAGTGATCAGACCGTATCTTGTTCCACTTCTACCAATTTTCCATGGGATGGAAAGTGAGAATCCGTATGCACACATCAAGGAATTTTGGAAGATGTTTGTAATACATTCCAAGAGGGAGGAGCTTCCAATTGATTTGATGAGAACTTAAGTTATTTCCTTTTACTTTAAAGGATAAGGCCAAAATTTGGCTTAATTCTTTAAGGCCAAGGAGTATCCGTTCTTGGACTGACTTACAAGCTGAATTCCTCAAGAAATTTTTTCCCACTCATAGAACAAATGGCTTGAAAAGGCAAATTTCAAATTTCTTAGCTAAAGAGAATGAGAAATTCTATGAGTGTTGGGAAAGATATATGGAAGCTATAAATGCTTGCCCTCACCATGGCTTTGATACTTGGCTATTGGTGAGCTATTTTTATGATGGGATGTCCTCCTCAATGAAGCAACTCCTCGAGACAATGTGTGGAGGAGATTTCATGAGCAAAAATCCAGAGGAAGCTATGGATTTCTTGAGCTATGTGGCTGAAGTTTCAAGGGGATGGGATGAACCAACCAAAGGAGAAGTGGTAAGATGAAGTCTCAACTGAAATGCTTTCAATGCAAAGGCTGGGATGTATACCTTGAAAGAAGATGATGATATGAAAGCAAAGTTTGGCAGCTATGACAAGAAGATTGGAGGAGCTGGAGCTGAAAAGAATACATGAAGTGCAAGCTGTTGCTGAAGCACCAGTGCAAGTGAAACTGTGTCCTAATTGTCAATCATATGAACATTTGGTGGAGGAATGCCCTGCAATTTCAGTTGAAAGGGAAATGTTTAGAGATCAAGCAAATGTTGTTGGACAATTTAAGCCCAATAATAATGCGCCTTATGGAAATACCTACAACTCAAGTTGGAGGAATCATCCAAATTTCTCATGGAAGGCCAGAGTAACTCAGTACCAACAGCCGGATCCACCATCTCAACAATCTTCAAGTCTTGAACAAGTAATGGCAAATCTCAGCAAGGTAGTGGGAGATTTTGTTGGAAACCAAGAAGCCACCAATGCTCAAATCAATCAAAGAATTGATAGAGTGGAGAGTACTTTGAATAAAAGGATGGATGGAATGCAAAATGATATGAACCAAAAGTTTGATAAACATCCAAATCTTCAAATGCAAGGCTTACAAATTTGAATACTCTGCAAGAAAAGGGAAGATTTCCTTCTCAACCCCACCAAAATCCCAAAGGTGTCCATGAAGTGGAAAGCCAAGAGGGAGAATCATCATAGGTGAAAGATGTCAAAGCTTTGATCACTCTAAGGAGTGGTAAAAAAATTGAGAAGTCAACACCCGAGCCACATGTTGAGAAAGAGGAAGAGATAAAGAAAGAGAAGGAAATGGAAGATAAAGAGAGTGAGATTAGTGAAGAAAAGAAGGACTCTGATTCAACAATGAATGCAATTCCAGAGAAGGAACTTCTGAAGGAAGAAATGCTGAAGAAATCAACTTATACGTTTTCTCAAGCATTAATGGGAAAAAGGGATTGAAATGCAGCTGAAATCTTGAATATTGAGGCAAGTGAAGTACATATCCACGTGGATAGTTAAAACAGTTCCAACATATGCAAGAATTCCTAAAGGATTATGTCGCTATCAAAAGGGTTGACTGTAAACAAGAAAGCCTTCTTAGACTGAGCAAGTAAGTGAATCTTACATGTAGCCTCCTTTGAAGTACAAACGGGAACGTCTACGCATTTCGTCATGATTGGAGGAAAGGTAGTGGAGAAAGCTTTGTTAGACTTGGGAGCAGTGTGAATTTGCTCCATATTCCGTCTACAAGCATTCGGGACTTGGAGAGTTGAAGCACAACAATATATCTCTAGCAGATAGATAAGTGAAATTCCCAAAGGGGGGTATTGAAAATCGTCTTAGTTCAAGTGGATAATTTCTAATATCCGGTAGATTTTATTGTTCTTGATACAGATCCTAACTGTAAAGGAACTAATTTAGTTTCTATCATCCTTGGAAGACCATTTCTTGGCTACTTCAAATGCATCATCAACTGGCAGCGGATATGGGCTGAAATGCACTCACTTTTGGCACTGACACTGGATCTATATATTTTCTCTATATGTCTAAAGCAAACCACTCCGGAAGAAGAAGAGGTCCAGAAGAGCTGTGCATTATTGACACTTTGGTGGGGAGCATGTAATCAAAAATAATGCAAGCAGTGAATGAAAGTCTTGTGGATTTTGAGGAAGTTTGTCTTGAATTCCCTACTGTGTTTGCTACTCTACAAAGTTGGAAAAAGATGAAGAGGTTAATACCCTTTGTTCAATGAAGAAGAAGAGGCGTTGCCTGAAAAAAGATTCAAACTCAATCTGAAACTTTATTGTGGAGTTGAAATTACATTCTCGAAGAAAATAATCAATGTCCTGTTTGTGATATCTTCACTCTAACTAGTCATCAAAGAGAATTTGTTTAATAGAAGTCTCAAGAGGTGTAAGAAGGCAATAGGATGACATATACGACTTTGAAAGGCATTAGTTCTTTAGTTTGTACTCATCATATATATATGAGGAGAAGCAAAGCAATTCGCATTTCAAAGAAGATTGAATCCTCATTAACAAGAGGTGGTGCAGCTGAGGTGCTGGAGCTATTCAAGGGCGAATAATTTACCTATATCTGTAGCCTTGGGTGAGTCTACTCAAGTGGTACAAGAGTCAGGGATCACGTTGGTTCAGACATGAAAAAGGAGAAGAAATTACTACAACGCCTCACTTCAGGCTGGAGGGTGTGTATTGATATAGAAAGCTGATGCTGTAAAGGAAAAGATCATTTCATTCATTTATTGATCCAGTGCTGGAGAGGTCTCTGGACATATTCATTTGCTTCTTGGACGGGTATTCAGGGTTATTTTTATAATTGAATTGATATGGAGATCAGGAAAAGACACTTTAATGTCATCTTGGAACTATGCTTTACAAGGAGAATGCTTTTGGTTGCAATCACCTGCTACATTTCAAAATGTATGTGTTGAGCATTTTAGTTGTATGGTGGAACGAATTATGAGGTTTTCAAATGGATGACATCACCGTATATGGAGGTACATTTGAGGATGTTAGATTAAATTTTGGAAGCGTTCTTCACAGTGCATTGAAAAAAACCTGGTGCTCACTGGGAGAAATGCCATTTTTGGTAGACGTCAAGGAATTGTCCTTGGCATACATCTCTGAAAAAGGCATTGAAGTTGATAAAGCAAAGGTGGAGATTATTTGTAAATTACCTCCCCAAACTGTATAAGGAGTAAGGGAGTTGCAGCAAGGTTCTATAGGAGATTTATAAAAGGTTTTTCAAGTCTTTCAAAACCTTTTTGTGAGTTGTTAGCTAAGGATGCTAAGTTTATATGGGATGAAAGGTGTCAAAACAGCTTTGATCAACTGAAGAAATTTTTAACAACAACTCCAATAGTGAGAGCACCTAACTGGCAATTACCTTTTGAACTGATGTGTGATGCCAGTGACTTTGCTATAGGAGCTGTGCTTGGCCAAAAAGAAGATGGGAAGCCCTATGTGATTTACTATGCAAGCAAAACACTGAATGAAGCTCAAAGAACTACCACAACTACAGAGAAAGAATTGTTAGCTGTGGTATTTGCTTGGACAAAATTTCGTGCTTATTTAGTGGGGTCTTTCATCATTGTCTTTACTGACCATTCAGCCTTGAAGTATTTATTGACAAAGCAAGATGCAAAAGCAAGGTTGATTAGATGGATTCTTTTGTTACAAGAATTCGATCTCCAAATCAAAGATAAGAAATGAGTGGAGAATGTGGTAGCTGACCACCTTTCAAGGTTAGTTATAGCACATAATTCCCATCCCTTGCCTATTAATGATGATTTTCCTGAAGAATCCACTCATGTTCCTAGTGAAAACTCCTTGGTATGCTCATATTGCTAATTATTTAGTAACTGGTGAAATTCTAAGTGAGTGGAATGCACAGGACAGGAAACACTTCTTTGCCAAAATTCATGCTTATTATTGGGAAGAGCCCTTTCTTTTTAAGTATTGTGCAAATCAGATCATAAGGAAATGTGTCCCTGAAGATGAGCAGCAAGGGATTCTATCTCATTGTCATAGAATGCATGTGGAGGCCACTTTTGCCTCTCAGAAAACAGCCATGAAGGTGTTGCAATCAGGGTTTACTTGGCCATCTCTTTTTAAAGATGCCCACATCATGTGTAGAAGTTGTGATAGATGCCAAAGGCTTGGAAAGCTAACAAAAAGAAATCAAATGCCTATGAACCCCATTCTAATAGTTGAGCTATTTGATGTATGGGGCATTGACTTCATGAGACCTTTCCCAATGTCTTTTGGTAATTCTTACATCTTGGTGGGGGTGGATTATGTTTCTAAATGGGTTGAGGCAATCCCCTGTAAACAAAATGATCACAGGGTGGTTCTCAAGTTTCTTAAAGAGAACATTTTCTCGAGATTTGGGGTGCCCAAAGCCATAATCAGTGATGGAGGTGCTTATTTTTGCAACAAACCTTTTGAAGCTCTATTATCCAAGTATAGAGTGAAGCATAAGGTGGCTACACCTTATCATCCTCAGACTTCCGGGCAAGTTGAGCTAGCTAACAAGGAAATAAAGAACATATTGATGAAAGTGATGAATTCCAGCATAAAAGATTGGTCTATTAGGCTTCATGATTCATTGTGGGCATATAGAACAGCTTATAAGACTATTCTTGGCATGTCTCCCTATCGTCTTGTCTATGGCAAAGCGTGCCATCTCCCTGTGGAAGTTGAATACAAGGCTTGGTGGGCAATAAAGAAGCTGAATATGGACTTGATCAGAGCCGGAGAAAAGAGATATCTAGACCTTAATGAGATGGAGGAATTAAGTAATGATGCTTATATCAATTCCAAAGTTGCAAAACAGAGGATGAAGAAGTGGCATGATCAACTAATCTCCAACAAGGAATTTCAGGAAGGGCAAAGAGTTTTACTGTATGACACAAGACTCCATATCTTTCCTGGGAAGCTCAAGTCAAGGTGGATAGGCCCGTTTATTATTCACCGAGTATATTCCAACGGAGTGGTGGAATTATTGAATTCAAATGGCAAGGACAGCTTTAGAGTCAATGGATATTGTCTCAAGCCATTCATGGAGCCATTCAAACCAGAAAATGAGGAAATCAACCTCCTTGAGCCTCAAAAAACCTAAGCAAAGAAGGGTTTGGTGGACGTGGTTTTACCACAGTCCAAAATTTTTGTAAATTTTGTAAATTTTCAAGTTTTTCCCTACTTTTGATCTTAGTTTTTTATCTTAGATCATGTTTTTATGTGTGTTTTAATCTTTTTGAATGATCCCAGGTGGAAGAAATTGCAAGGAAATTGAAAGAAAAAAAAATCGGATCGAAATCGGAGCAAAAACAGAGTGAAAACAGAGCAAAAACAGAGCTCTGCGAGATTTCACAGCCTAAAGAAAACTTCTGCGAAATGAGCATTTTGTTGCCAAACCATTCCACAACACTTTGGAATTCTCTACGAGAATTTTCGCAGCTGCGAAGGCGAATTTGGCACACGAGTGCCACTTCGCAGCACAGGAGCCCCCATTTCGCAGCTGCGAAACGGCTGCGAAGCGGTAAAGCCTGATTCCGCATCAAAAGTCCCATTCCGTATGGTATTTCGCAATTGCGAAAGCGAATTTGGCACACGAGTGCCACTTCGCAGCACAGGAGCCCCCATTTCGCAGCTGCGAAACGACTACGAAGCGGTAAAGCCTGATTCCGCATCAAAAGTCCCATTCCGTAGGGTATTTCGCAATTGCGAAAGCGATTTTGGCACACGTATGCCACTTCGCAGCACAGTGACATTCATTTCGCAGCTGCGAAACGCATTGCGAAGTGGCTGCGAAAATGGCGTTTTGCTGCGAAATTGGCATTTTTCTGCGAAACTCAAATTGACCCTTAGTCTTCCGTTATTTTTATATATACCAGTCATTTGAGCTGCGAAAAGGGTTTCAAAATAGAGCGCGCCATTCTCGCAGACTGTTCATCTTCTTCTTTGAGCCTCACCGCGCAAGCCTCCGGTCATCTTCTCCGATCATCCATTCCGGCCAAATTTCGGCAACCCGAAATGGCGCTAACCAGAGGGGCTAAGTCTTCTTCTCCTTCAAGCCGCAAGAAAAGCCTACGAAAGGAGCCAGTTCTAGATCTTGTTTCTGAGCCTCCGCAGCCGAAAGCAATTTCTCCTCCGGTGAAGCCCGCGCCACCGAAGCCTCCAGCGAGGCGTTACCTTACCAGGTCAGGGGGTCGGCTGCTGCAGAAGAGACCAAGGGTTGAAAGCTCAGAACCCATTGACTTGACTGAGCAATCTCCAGAGCCATCACCGTTTCCAACTCCAATTCAATCTCCGGTGCCATCTCCGGCGCCGCAAGCAAAACCACAGGAGCCTCAGCCGCCACTTCCCGAGTCCCAAATTCCAGCTGAAATAGCTCCGGAAGAAGTAATCAAGAGGTCGATGCTGACCCAGCCCCCAATTGAGGGAAATTTGGACTGTAGAGCTCGGCCATTCCACTCCGAGCTATGCTTTGACATAGCTACATTCAAATTGCGGCTGGAGCTTGCCCCAATCATTCAACCTGCTGCGAAGATACCACATGGAGCACCTGTTGACTCCGAGAGATTTTTTCTACCCCAGGATAGCCATGGATTTCTATCAATCCATGAAAACCAAACAGGTCAGGGATCCAACTTTAATTCATTTCACCATTGATGGGAGGCATGGCATATTGGGAGCACGCCATATAGCTGAGGCCTTGCAAATTCCCTACGAGCCGAGCCATTTCGATGATTTTAGAGTTTGGACCAGTCCTACTGAGCTGCAAATGGTGCATATCCTATCCAGAGGAGCTTCCACACGCCCGCATCTGTTGAGAGGAGAGCTTCCTCCAATCATGTTTCTGATTGATGCATTTTTGCGTCATAACCTCTACCCATTGCAGCATTGGACTCAAAGGAGAGGAGTCCTGTTAGAAGCCCTGTTCAAGATGTCTGAGGGATATTTCTTCGGCCCTCATCCTCTAATTTTAGCAGCCCTTCTCTATTTCGAAGAGAAGGTACACAAAAAGAAGCTGCAGAGAGCTGATATCATTCCCCTTCTCTTTCCAAGGCTGTTTTGCCAAATTCTGGAGCACTTGGGGTATCCTTCTGAGCCTCAATTGGAGCGCAAGCGCATTTTCCGTGAGCTTTTTACTTTCGACAAATGGAACAACATGACAGCTTATAAAGTTGACCATCCAGAGCACCCTCAGCCAGCTGCAAGGAGAGCATCCCCACGACACATACCTGAGGGTGTACCTATTGCTGCTCCTGCCATTCCCAGAACTCCCACCAGCTGCTCCAGCTTCATCTCAGCCATCCACTTCAGTTGAACCGAGGATGGCCATTCCCATTTCTAAATACAGAGAGTTGTGTTGTTCATTGGAGACCCTCACAGCATCTCAGAGCAGCCTTGCTCAAGAGATGGCAGCCATTCGAGCATGCCAAGAGCAGATGTTGCCACTCAGGCTCAACACACTGCCATCTTAAGGCAGCTCCAGCTTCATTTTGACCTGCCACTAGCTGTTGAGCCCTCCACTTCTACCACAGCAGTGCCACACTCTCATCCAGCAGAGCCTCAGGCCCCATCTGAAGCACCAACTGAAGAGGCAGACCCATCTGCCTAGCCCCAACACCACCCACTCATCAGATTATATATATATATCTACTGCTTTTGTTTTTATGTATTTCATTTTTTTTTTAGTTTGAAAGAAATCCCATTATTTTGGTACCATATTTGGGATTGCTTGTATTGCCTTTCTTTTTCATTGTACTCAAATGGATTCAAAGTAATACAAGTCTAATATTTCTTGTTAACCTTTAGCATTAATTTATTCTTATTTCCTTTTCTCACTTATTTTATTCTTTTTGAAACATGTGGTTTCTCCAATCAATATGCGAATTTGATATCACTCAGGAGGTACCACTTCCTCCCTTTAATTACAGTCACTCATATCATATTGAGGACAATGCTCAGTTCAGTTGTGGGGGGGGGGGGGGGGGGGGGGGGGGGGGGGGGGGCGGGATGAGGGAAGGAAGTATGCTAAGTTAAAGGAAGTATGCTAAGTCTTTTTGGTAATGCAATTATTCTGGTAAATTAGTTGTAGTTTTTGCTTTTTACTCTTTTTACTCTATTCTCCATGAATTTTGAGGAAAAATTTTTCAAATTAAAACAGGAGAAATTGAACTGTTGTTTTTCACTTGACTTAGAGTATGGATTATGCTCACTAAAGTGGTTCAAGGGTGAAATCTAATTAAAGGATGTATTTGTACAACACTGGTTAGAGAATTGACTATATGTTGAATCTCTAACGCGAGGAAATGAACCATCTGACCGGAGCTATGTCTTTTGCATGAGGAACCACCCCAGTGAACCTAACTCTCCAAGGAATGTTTTTCTTCCTAAGTTATTCCTATTACTTATTTTGTTAGTTAGTTTAAGTCTAAATCTTTACCAATCAAAGTTTGTGTTTTATTTCTTAAGCTAACCTTGAAATGAAACAAGACCAATTCACTTTGAATTGGTATCATTGATAGCTTGCTAATCCTTCCCAGTGAACGATCCTAGAGCCGC
Source organism: Vitis amurensis (assembly GCA_037355405.1). Lineage (NCBI taxonomy): Eukaryota > Viridiplantae > Streptophyta > Magnoliopsida > Vitales > Vitaceae > Vitis > Vitis amurensis. The sequence continues at coordinate 34,499 of JBAPGN010002377.1, forward strand.
TATACTATAGTAGCTTTTTCTTTGCTACCCTAGTATATGGTGTTATAGGTTATAAATTTTGTTGATTACTCCCTCAATCAAGGAGCACCAGCTGGACACGAATCAGCTGAGACACCAATTGGGCATGAATCAAACAATATACACATGTTGAGTTGGGATGATGGATTACCCGAGCCGATTTTTTTGCAGGATAGTTATGAGATTGATGGGGTTTCATTGGTCCCTCAGACTCCTGCACCATTCAGTTTGATCCCAGACGAGACACCATTCCAGTTGACTCATCCTACACCCTTAGTTATTGGATGTCAGGATGCTTTTGTCCCATTCACTTTATGGCCAAAGGATGATGATTCAGAGGGGAGAGAGATACAGATTGTGACTCGTACTGGGAGGATAGCTCAGCCACCACCACCAGCAGTCAGACCATTTGAGGGTGCAACCTCTCATGAGGAGGTTAGGAGAGAGGATGATGAGGTTTTGAGACAGCTACAGAGCACTCAGCCTCGCATTTCCATCTGGAGTTTATTAGCCTCATCCAGTACTGCATAGAAATAGCTTTGATTCGATGCCTTGAGTCAACTCAGAGTAGAGACTCCACCACTCCCGAGAGATTGATTATATGATGCCGGCCTGCAGGGCTATTCATTGTGTTTTCAGTGATGACTTGCCACTGTGTTTAGACCACGTGCGCCTCTATACATCACAGTTGGATGTTCAGCCGTAGAGTCCATCTTCTCTGGACAACGCTCAGCCCTGAATGTTTGCCTTTAGCCACTGCTATAAGCCTTGGTTTCGCGCCTTCAGATTTTGGTTTCTTCTACTCAGACAGTTAGGGCGTATGATAATGCACAAAGAAAAGGGGAAAAAAGGTTTTTTATGGGTAACCTTGATGATTGATTTGCAGATTGGCCAGCCAATTCTCACTTTATTCAGGTTTTTGAGGATTCTACATCTTTAACTGCTACTTCAGGCGACCCATGGATTCATATAGCTGGAGTTATTCCCTTCTTCCCTCATCAGAAGGTGAGTTTATTCCTGACGGGCAAGTCATCACAGTGCGATCTACCAGGGATATAATTTGCCCCTGCTTCTGAGCCATGTACTCTCAGATCAGTCACAGTGAGAACGACCTACTTCTGACTGGGTTTACTTTTGATGAGATACAGACTCTCGAGATTGAGGATTTTGTAGAGACTTTGTGGCTATGTCATTTGATCAGCACAGTAGCACAGTGATCCTTGATATGATGAGGGGTATGACTTTTCTACCTGGCATGGGGTTAGGACGACGTCAGTAGGGACCGAGCGAGTTCATAGCTCCCATTGACCATGACACGACATTTGGACTTGGATTCATCCCTACTGAGGTCGATTACCGTTACATGGCGCGGCTGCGCAAGGAGAGGGTGAGAGCCCGTTTATCCCACACACCATTTGATTATCCTATTCGACCCTATAGGATGAGTTTGGCTGACTACTTTGTCAAAGGATCAGAGACTCAACCCCGTCTAGAGGAGATTGATAGTGTGGTTCATATAGATAGAGAGACCGAGCTTCAGCATCTATTTCACCAGCTACAGTTGAGTGATGGGGCTCCCGACACTTCTTTCCCTATGTTGATCACTCCCACGTCTCCAGATCGAGCTAGCATGTTGTCTCTATGCTTTCCAGAGGAGATCACTAGTAATGGAGTGATTGTTGATTCTACTGAGATGATTGATGGAGTTGTTTCCCATGATGAGTACCGAGATGAGATGGACATGATGACCATGAGCCAGATTACCAACATTATTCAGCTTCAGCCTGTTTCAGCATTTGATATGTTTGGGGTGTCTACCATTGAGGTTCTTGAGGGGACTCAGACTTTTCCTATTCCAGAGCTTCCGGAGGATGATAGTAGTTTGTTTGAGGGCACTGTTAGCCCAGTTGAGGGAGTGTCTGACCTTGTGGACCCACCTCTTTCTTTTGATGTTTTATCGGGATTTGTCTCCCACTCTGACGATGTTTCTATTGCTTCATTTATGGATTTGATCATTTTTTAGTATTTGCCTGTCTCTTGTGATAGTATCTCTATATTTGCACCCCACTCATCCATTTCACAGATATTTGATATAGATGATGAGATTGCACAACCCGGTTCAAATAGGGGCTCTTTTGAACATGACTTCGATCCCATAGATGAGAAAGTTTCACCTGCTACAGGGGACGTTGAGACTATTGATTTTGGCATAGAGGATCAGCCTAGAGAACTGAAGATTGGTTGACCCCTATCTACAGATGAGAGAGATAGACTCATTCATTTACTCAGGTCATACTTGGATGTCTTTGCATGGTCTTATGAGGACATGCCTGGTCTCGATCCCTCTATAGTCCAGCACCATTTACCTACCCTACCACATGTCAGACCAGTTAAGCAGAAATTGAGACGGTTGCATCCATGTTGGAGTTTACAAGTGAAAGAGGAGATTCAGAAACAGCTCATTGTTGGATTCATATCAGTGGTTGAATATCCAGAGTGGTTGGCTAATGTCGTCCCAGTACCCAAAAAGGATGGCAAAGTTAGAGTTTGTGTGGACTTCAGAGATCTTAATAAAGCCAGTCCTAAAGACGACTTCCCTCTCCCACATATTAATTTGTTGGTTGATAGCAGCGCAGACCATTCGATGTTGTCTTTCATGGATGGGTTTTCAGGGTATAATCAGATTTTGATGGCTCCAGAGGATATGGAGAAAACAACCTTTATTACTGAGTAGGGGTACCTACTGTTACAGGGGTTATGCCATTGGGTTGAAGAATGCAGGAGCCACTTATTAAAGAGCCGCTACTACTTTGTTTCATGACATGATGCATAAGGATGTTGAAGTGTATGTAGATGATATGATTGTGAAATCCCGAGGTAAAGCAGATCACCTAGATGCTCTAGAGAGATTCTTTGAGAGGATCCGGAAGTTTAGATTGAGGCTGAATCCAAGAAGTGCACCTTTGGAGTGACTTCTGGGAAATTATTGGGGCATATGGTCAGTGAGCGAGGCATAGAGGTTGACCCAGATAAAATTAAAGCCATACTTGACATGCCTGCACCGAAGACTGAGAAAGAGATCAGGAGTTTTCTAGGCAGATTACAGTACATCAATCGATTCATAGCCAGATTAACAGACATATGTGAGCCTATCTTTCGTCTTTTGAGGAAGAACCAGCCAACAGTTTGGAATGATGATTGTCAGCTTGCATTTGAGAAGATCAAGGGGTATCTGCTTTCTCCTCTTGTTTTAGTGCCTCCTACGCCAGGACGTCCACTTTTTCTATATTTGTCAGTTTTAGACATGGCCTTAGGATGTATGTTAGCTCAGATTGATGACTTAGGAAATGAGCGAGCTATTTACTACCTAAGTAAGAGGATGTTGGAGTATGAGATGAGATATGTTATGATTGAGCGCCTTTGCTTAGCACTAGTTTGGGCTACCAGGAGATTGAGGCATTACATGACAGAGTATTCAGTGCATTTGATATCCCGCCTAGACCCGTTGAGATACTTGTTTGATAGACCTGCATTGACTGGTAGATTGATGAGATGGCTCGTACTTTTGACAGAGTTCGATATTTAGTACATTTCTCAGAAGTCTATTAAAGGAAGTATTGTCGGCCAATCACTTAGCTTCCACTACACATCTGAGACAGACCAGTTGATGATGATTTTCCGGATGAGGAGTTTGTTGCTATGACTAGCTTATCAGGATGGTGCTTGTACTTTGATGGTGCAACCAATCAGTTAGGGTATGGGATAGGTGTTCTATTGGTGTCCCCTCAAGGAGATCATATTCCGAGATCTGTTCGTTTGGCATTCCATGATCGACATCCTGCCACGAATAACATAGTTGAGTATGAGGCTTGTATCCTTGGTTTAGAGACTGCATTGGAACTTGGCATTAGACAGATGGAGGTATTTGGTGACTCCAATCTGGTACTCAAATAGATTCAGGGGGATTGGAAGACTAGGGACGTGAAGCTTAGGCCATATCATGCTTATTTAGAGTTGTTGGTTGTGAGATTTGATGACTTGAGATATGTTCATCTGCCTAGAGCGCAAAACCGACTTGTTGATGCCTTAGCTACTTTAGCTTCCTCCGTGGACATTCCGATTGATGTAGTCATACGTCCATTGCTGATTGAGTTAAGGTCTGCACCCGCCTATTGTTGTTTGATTGGAGAGACAGAGGTCCAGGATGACCTACCTTGGCATCATGACATTTATCAGTTCCCTAGATCTAGCACATACCCTGAGGTAGCCACTGCCAAGGATCGGAGAGCATTGAGGAATTTGGCCACTAGATTTGTGATTTGTGGAGATACCTTATACAGGCGATCAGCTGATGGTATGCTTCTATTATGTTTATATCGAGCCTCTGCAGATCGAGTGATGAGAAAAGTTCATGCAGGAGTTTGTGGTCCGCATATGGGAGGACACATGCTGGCCCGTAAGATTATGAGGACGGGTTATTTCTGGCTGACTATGGAGACAGATTGTTGTCAGTTTGTTCAGAAATGCCCAGAGTGTTAGATTCATGGTGATCTCATATATGCACCGTCATCAGAGTTACACGCTCTGACCTCGCCATGGCCATTTTCAGTATGGGGTATTGACATTATTAGGAAGGTATCACCAAAATCTTCCAGTGGTCATGAGTTCATCCTGGTTGCCATAGATTATTTCACCAAGTGGGTGGAAGCCGCATCATATGCAAGGTTGACATCTGCTAGGGTTGCCAGTTTCATCAGGTCACATATCATTTGTCGCTATGGGGTTCCCCATGAGTTGATTTCAAACAGAGGGGTGCACTTCTGAGCTAAGGTAGATACTTTGTTGCAGAAGTATGCCATCCGACATCATAGATCTTTAGCATATAGGCCACAGACCAACGGGGCAGTAGAGGCTGCAAACAAGAATATTAAGAGGATTTTGAGGAAAATGGTTGAGACTTCTCGAGATTGGTCAGAGAAGCTTCCTTTTGCATTGTGGGCATATCGTACATCTTTTCGCACCTCTACAGGAGCTACACCTTACTCTCTAGTATATGGTATGGAGGTTGTTTTGCCAGTTGAGACAGAGATGGGTTCTTTGAGAGTAGCCCTTGAACAGCAGATTTCTGAGACAGAGTGGATTCAGGCTCGATTTGATCAGCTTAACCTTTTAGATGAGAGGAGATTGAGAGCGGCAGATCATGTTCAGGCCTATCAGAGAAAGATGGCTCGTGCCTTCAAGAAACGAGTTAAGCCTAGACCATTGCAAAAAGGGGAATTAGTTTTGAGGATTCTCAGAGGCTTGATTGGAGACCCTAGAGGAAAGTTTAGACCTAGTTGGAGTGGACCTTATGTTATCCGAGAGTTGACTCCAGAAGGGGTTGCATGGTTGACAGACTTAGATGGAAACCAATTTTCAGAGCCTACCAATGTAGATCAGCTAAAGAAGTATTATGTTTGAGACCGTGGTCGCAGAATGGGTGGCCATCATTTCGGTTAGCCTCATACTTTATCACCTCTATATATTAGACCGTTGCTAGCCCATTGAGCTTCGCGTGGTATGTTATAGCCTTATTTCTTTCTTATAGCTTTGATTACCATTTCTATACCCGGGTTGGGGCCCTTTAATGTATATGCATGCTTTGCTAGGAAAGTCTCATGAGCTTTGGACTTATAGGTCTATCTTCTCATTTTGTTACCATCCTCTCATCACCCTATTTGTTCTATTTTATTATCACCACATATTCATTCTTCTTCTTGTCTCTATCATTATTTGCTTCATCTTATCTATTCTCTTCCTCGGGTTAATGATTCTTCACGTCTTAGTGCAAAGAGGGCAGTCATATCACTCTATTCATTCCATCATTTGACATTGATTCGGAGATTTTGGCTTGAGAGGTTATCTCATGGGACAGGGTTCATGTATTCATCAGTGATTTGAGAGAGTTTGTTTATTCCTTATATGTTTCCCATTGGAGTTTGATTTATTGATGATCAGAGCATGCGCAAAAAAAAAAAAAAAAAAAGCGCAATGATATGCTCATGTATGGTATCTCGTTCCATTGGGCATTTATGCCACCTTTTGAGGTTCATTTATTGGGTATATTTGTCATTGTGGGTTTTTGTGAGTTTTTTATGAGTTTTTCACTCCTTGAGCCACTCTTGTTATGCATTTGGAGTGTCGAGGGTTCATATGAGAGTTCTATCAGATCCTATGCTTCTTGGATCATGTTTGATATATACTAGGTATGAGAGATGAGTAATCTTTTTATTAGGGTCTCCGGATCATTGTCTTACCCACCATTCCATCATTGGTGATATGACTTTTCCTTTATTGTACTAACATGGGTTGATCATCACTCATTCCACTTTCTCATTGCTTTCTTTTGCATCCCATTACCTCTTTCCAGATCTTTGTTCCACCTTTTATTCATTCCCTACATATTGATACCCATTACTGATTTGATACCTTCTTCACATCATTCACATATTTCCTTGATGGTTTGACCATTTATCCTTTCTCTCATTCCGCTATCGACATTCCCTTTGGTTACTTCTAAGTCCATGACTCATGAGATTTTTCTATGCATTACATCTTGTACACGAGGGTATGGCTTTGATCATTGGGTATTTGAGCATAGTTTCCTTTCATTTCTTTCACCCCATCACCTTGGCCTACGTTACGTCCCATGTCTTAAGACCACCCTGAGGCCACGAGATCAGACGTTATCTTTGACAGTCTTCACTTGGACAGACTTTTGTAGATTGGTTGAAGTATGGTCGTTACTATGTTCTCTTTTATGGAAGAAATTTTTGGCAGCATTTGGTATCTCTCTTGCTTGGCATATTTCCCCATTTTGAGGTTACCAGATTCCTATCAGATTTAGTTAGGGATTCATCAGAGACATGTTTCTACTCTTGAGATTATCACATTCCTCATCATTTTGGCTATTCATTTGAAATTAGATTTAGAGTGTCTCCTTTGAGGCATTGGTCGATACTTCATTCTGACTTCTTAGCGGATTATTGTTGAGCTGAGGACAGTTGATTGATGATGTTGGATTCATCCTTTGGTTGTGCATTATATATTCACACTGGGGCATATTTCCCCATTTCCTCCGAGATTCCTATCTGTTATTGTGCGGTATGACTATCCTTATTCATGGTTATAGAGATGTTTGGTTGATTTTGACAGTCCTTTTTTATTGCACATCAGATATCCATATTGGGGCATATTCCCCTCTTCTTGACGAGATTTTGTTTGGGCAGTGGTATGAGGATGGATGATTAGTGTCGGTTGTTTACCTCATGACTTTGATATCGGATCTTATACTGGGGCATATTTCCCCATTTTCTTTGAGTATCCTTGAGACTAGGACAGTAGCCAGTTTGGTTTCAGATTGAGTACTAGCCCAGAGCTTCCGATGATTGATTGTGTCAGGATCCCCCTATATGGATTTGTTGAGATACAGATGGATCACATCAGATTTCACCTGAGGAGCATGGGTGGATCCTTTAGCTAGATGTTCATGAGATGGATTTGTTTTTTATCGTCATTGTTACCTTGCATATTGGGTTATCCGGATGAGTAGTACTTTTGCGTACTTTGAGATTTGCTTTTAGATGAGCCATGATATACACACTTTGAGATTTGCCTTTTGAGGTTCGTCGACATAGTAGTTTTTCAGACACAGAGGCCTCCTTCAGTTTTGACTTTTCAGAGGTTTGTTGTGACGTATTCGGTTCCTGACCCATTGATTTCAGCAGATGATTGATTAACTGGTTGTTTCAGTAGTGTGAGCACCCTGGATACTGGGGCATATTTCCCTTCTTGGTTTCAGTAGTCCGACCCTTGACATTTTGAGTATGTGGCTTTGAGCCAATTTATTTCATGTCCACTTTCGAGTTGGTCTTCTCTATTATTCCTTTCTAGGCCCTGAGCCTCGTAGCCTTGAGTTATTCATTCCTTCTAGACCCCGAGTCTTATAGCCCTGAGCATTCTTCTTCCCTTAGGCCCTGAGCCTAGTAGCCCTAAGCTATCCTTTTTTTTTTAGGCCCTGTGCCTCGTAGCCCTGAGCTATCCGTTCCTTCTAGACCCTGAGTCTTATAGCTCTGAGCTATCCTTTTTCCCTTAGGCCCTGAGCCTGGTAGCCCTGAGATATCATTTCCTATAGACCCGGAGTCTTTCTAGCTCTTAGCTGAGCTTTCATCATTTGGTCGCCCATGAGTGGTTTGACCTGGAGTTTGCGTATCGCATTCTCCTTCTAGCCGATCAGTCATAGAGCCCAAAGCTCATAGCCCTAAGCTATTCATCGTAACCCCGAGTTACTCATCGCATCATGACCCAGAGTCATTCATTCCATCTATAGCCCTGAGCTATTCATCGTACCCCGAATCACTCATTGCATCATGACCCAGAGTCATTCATAGCACCCCGAGCCTTAAGCTCACGACCCGGAGTCATTTGCATCATTCACATCCTTGAGATGTTTCGTTTTCATCATTCTAGCCACTTGTGAGTGGCCTCGACCCGGCACCTTGAGTCGGAAAGTATCCTGATCGGCTATCTATTTAGAGCCCAGAGTTCTCGACCCAGAGTCATTTTCCATTTTGACCCAGATTCATTCTTTTATAGCCCAGAGCTCTCGACCCAGAGTCGTTTTCCATCTTGACCCAGAGTCATTCTTTCCAATTAGAGCCCTGAGCTCATGACCCAAGTCTTTTATCCTATTTTAGACTTAGAGTCATTTTCCATTTTGACCCAAAGTCATCTCTTTTTCGTTTAGAGCCCAGAGCTCTCGACCTAGAGTCGTTTTCCATTATGACCCCGAGTCATTCTTTCCCATTTAGAGCCCAGAGCTCTCGACCTAGAGTTGTTTTCCATCTTGACCCAAAATCATTTCTTTTCCATTTAGAGCCCTGAGCTCACGACCTAGAGTCGTTTATCCTATTTTAGGCCCAGAGTCATTCATCTTATCCATGACCTAGATTCATTCATCTCATCCATGACTTCGAGTCATCCTTTTCACCTCTTTCCATTTTTGTGCTACTCGTCACATACCGTTCTCTCTTTATTGTCATTATCCCCGCATAGAGTTGTCCCATCCATGTCATTGAGACCCCATCTTTTGATCTTACCTCTTCATGTGATAAGACAAAATCTCTGGTCCTTCTTTAGTTCTTCGATATAGTTCACTTCATTTCGCTCATTACTCATGTTTCTACTCGCATTCTCTACACTCGAGATCTATACCGAAGAGGGGCATATTTGTAGACCCTCAATTTTGTCCTTTTAGCACATGTCTTTAAAATTCATTTTCAGTGCTCCACGGTAGTTCGTTGGTGGCCCATTACTACTCGTACGACTTACCCTTTTCTGAGTCACCTCGAAGACTTTGGTTAAGGGATTATCTGACCCCTTATTGTGACTCCGGGCAGCCCTAATTTAGACTTAGGCTTTTTCGTTCATTTTTAGGATAGCTTTTAGGTACACTTGGCCCATTAGGCACTGCTTTAGGCCCATTTAGACACACTTGGACCATTCAGACATTTTTAGCGTGACTTGTATGACTTGCATGGTTACATGGCTTTTGGGCTCGGCTTTTGTTTATTGGTTTATTTTTATTTTTATTTTTTTTAGTTTTAGTTTTGTGATTATCATTCACTTTTTATTGGTTATCTTCCTCTTTATATTATTTTCCTTAACTTATTTATTTATTTATTATTTATTTTTTTACCGTTTCCTAATTTATTTACTTACTTATCTATTCATTCGATTATTTAACTTCAAAAATTTCATGTTTTTGCAAGGAAACTTACTATTGGAGTTTAAGGAAGGTGGGACTCTCCTTGGAAAGTTTTGGAGAGGAATTTGAAATTGGGAAGATTGCTTTTGAATTGGAAGATTTAAAAAATGATAAGGAGAAAAGAAGAGAGGAGATAGGAGAATTTGCCTTTTTTTTTAGGGAGATTTAGGTTTTAGGGGGTAAGATATATATGTGTGAGAGGAAAAAGAAAGGGAGGGAGGACGCATTGGAGAAAAAAAAAAGGGAGGCGCATGAGAGGATCGTCTGAGATGAGGCATAGAAGAGAGGGACTTAAAACACGCATAGATGGGGGAGAAGATTGGAGGACGGAGCAGATTTCTCAGTCGAGAAAAGTTGCAGCAGCCAGAAACCAAGCAATTAGAGAGGAGAACGTGCAGGTATGTTTTCCAGATTGTTGCTACATCACCATTTAGTTTTAATCTCTCCGAAATTCTTAGTTTTCTGAAGGTTCATTCTTGCTGTTTAGTGTGGACGCAAAGGGGCCACAGTTTGATTTGTTGAGACTGATTTGCTTGCATATTTGTGCTATTTTAATCTTCCTTTTTTTTTGTCTTTGGTTCTATTTGAAAGCAATCTGAATATAGGTTTACCTTGGAATTTGGCGCTATGGGTCTTGCTCCCATTTACGTCCCAATCTAACTTAAAAATACCCACCGACTATCTTCTTTTCCCCTATTTTCTTTTCTTTTCTTTCTCGGTCTTTTTGCGTGCTTCTGTATCTACGTTTCTTCCCTTTCCTTACCTTGGTATTCTCGGATATGGAGACCATGAGCATTCCGAGAAAGTTGGGAACTTGATAAAGGCTGTGTAAAACGGGTTTTCTTGGAGTTAAACAGATGCAGAGGTTACCATAGTTCTTGAGGGTTCTTAGTTTATGGCATCGCTCATTCTATCCGGACAACATCCCACTTTTACCCGGATGTCTCACAGCCGCCATTCTATCCGGCCGATATCCCATTCCACCCGGATGTCTCACAGCCGCAATTCTATCCGGCCAACATCCCACTTTCACCCGGATGTCTCACAGCTGCCATTCTATCCGGACAACATCCCACTTTCACCCGGATGTCTCACAGCCGCCATTCTATCCGACCGACATCCCATTCCACCCGGATGTCTCACAGCCGCAATTCTATCCAGCCAATATCCCATTCCACCTGGATGTCTCACAGCCGCAATTCTATCCGGACAACATCCCACTTTCACCCGGATGTCTCACAGCCGCCATTCTATCCGGCCGATATCCCATTCCACCCGGATGTCTCACAGCCGTAATTCTATCCGGCCAACATCCCACTTTCACCCGGATGTCTCATAGTCGCCATTCTATCCGGACAACATCCCACTTTCACCCGGATGTCTCACAGCCGCCATTCTATCCGGCCGACATCCCATTCCACCCGGATGTCTCACAACCGCCAATTCTATCCGGCCAATCTCCCATTCCACCCGGATGTCTCACAGCTGCAATTCTATCCGGACAACATCCACTTTCACTCGGATGTCTCACAGCCGCCATTCTATCCGGCCGACATCCCATTCCACCCGGATGTCTCATAGCCGCAATTCTATCCGGCCAATATCCCATTCTACCCGGATGTCTCACAGCCGCAATTCTATCCGGACAACATCCCACTTTCACCCGGATGTCTCACAACCGCCATTCTATCCGGCCGATATCCCATTCCACCCGGATGTCTCACAGTCACCATTATATCCGGTCGATATCCCATTCCACCCGGATGTCTCACAGCCGCAATTTTATCCGGACAACATCCAACTTTTACCCGGATGTCTCACAGCCGCCGTTCTATCCGGCCGATATCCTATTCCACCCGGATGTCTCACAGCTGCCATTCTATCCGGCCGAGATCCCACTTTCTCTGAATGTCTCACAGCCTCAATTCTATCCGGACGACATCCCACTCTCTCCGGATATCTCACAGGCGCAATTCTATCCGGCCAACGTTCCACTTTCTCCTCTATTCGCTTCTTTGATTGGGAACTTATTGTTTTAAATTGAATTTTTGAACCATTGTTCAACTAAACATTCTCAACTTTGAAAAATTCATCTTTAGACCTTCTGTAGGCAATAAAATCCAGATTTCAACACCCTTTTGCTACCATTTTCCTTCCGGCACGCGTTATCACTATTTTACTCGATTTTCAACTGATTTTCTTGATTTTCCCAAGCATGAACAAACTTCATGATTCCAAACAATGGAATTCATAGAATCAATTCATGTGAAATCAACTAGGGCTTTGGTGGGGGCCCGACATTCATAACACTCACTTTAATACTATTTGCTTGATATGTTGATTTTTTATTCTCCTTGATGATATACATGAACTTGTTTCGTATTTATTGTTGAGATGCTCTTGTTTCCCATAGAGGAGTACTAGCTTGCTATCCAGGTACGCTCTCTTCTCATCTATTTTTTCGAGAATTCTATGGACACGTACGCTATTGGTGACTATATCCATGCATGATGTGATTCTTGGGTGTTTAAATATATACTAGATTTTCCTGGATAAGACACATGTTGTGTGATAGATTTCTACACTAACTTTTATGTTTTATGATAGTGCTTGAAGAGGGGTTCAGGTACGCACCCTAACTCTCCTTTATTGCAATTTTATTGTGTTTGGCATGCCACTCTTTAAAATCACCTAGCCTACTTAGGTATCCATAATCAACTGATTAATGGCCACACTTCCCTTAACTTTGTCAGTAGAGACCTTTGTAGGGCTTAGAGGGGTGCTACCTTTTAAAGGTACCTTCCCAATAAGTAACCTGATCCCCGGACTTAGACTCGGGTTTTTTTTCAAAGACATGTTTTTCCAAAAATTATGGAGTCATTTTTTTAGGGTTTTATTTCTTGTTTTATTTTTCCTTTAAAAATAAAATAAAATAAGTGGCGACTCCAACTTTTTTTTCAAAAATCAATTTTTCACAAAAAAAAAAAAAGCTAATCTCGCCGATCGAGTGGGGGCGCACGTGAAAAATGCGGGTCCACACATTGCCCTGCATGAAGGAGATGATATTATTCAAATAGTACATATTCTATTCGAATATGAAAAGGAACACACTTACATATTAACCATCTCCTTAAAATCATCACATGGTTGATGGAACATTGGGTCAAGGTAGAATGCGGTCATTGTCCTTATCTCTAGTGTCACTAAGATCCAATGGAAACTACAAAAAATTGTTATTTTGATTAAATTTATACATAAATTAGCATATCAAAATGTAACATACATACATAACATTAACATTTGAAAATGTTTACTCTAGATTGTATGGAATAAAAATATAGTGAACATGCTTCGCATTCTTTAGTTGATTAGCTATAACCCTTGACTTGTTTTCCTTGGTTGCCTTTCCTAATCCTACTTTTTGAAACCAAAGTTGGATTGACAAAAACAAATCATTTAGACTACTTTGCACCAATGAGCTTTTTATGCAAGTGCTTGGTTAAATTAGAGGTGTCCAATGGGCCATGTTGACCTTGTTTACCGAGAAATAACGGGCCAACATGTTGGGCCAGCCCGACCCACTTTAAAATCGTGCTGGGTTGGGCCGGCCAATGCATGCTAAATAGGTGGCCCGACATGGTCAATAAGCCCACGGGCCAATCGTGTCAGGTCATGTCGTGCTAGCAAGTCGTGCTCCATGGGCCATTCACTTTGTTAAAATTTTTAATTTAATTTTTTAAGTCAATTTGTCTTAAATTTTTTTCATTATGAAATGAAATTTCTTTAAACACCTCTAATAATTTTAATTTTCATTTTCATACATTTATATTTATCAAGTTTGTAATTGTAAAATTTATAGAAATATTAATTTTTTTTAAAATAGTAAAAAAATTATATTTCAATTGGTTTTTTATTTTATCAAAATTACAATAAATTTAAAATAATGGAATATAAAAGGTAATAATTCTTTTATTCAATATTCCAACAAATTACATGAAAAAATAGAGAGAAAATAAAGTTGAGAATTGCATCACTATAGTTTGAGTACATCTCAACTTGGTTGGCATCCACCCAACTATCAATCGTATACATTACTCAATCTTTAAAAATTAGCTACATTTAATAGATTTAAAAGAAACGAACAACATATTCAATTATCATATTCACTTTTGTCTTCTTATTCAATCTTCATTCTTTTTTTGTTTTCATCTTCATTCTTCATCTACAATCGTCATCAATCTCTTGAACATCATTGTCTGTATTAAGATCCAATTTATCGAGGTCTTCTTTAAATTCATCTTCCAAAGTTTGGAGTCTCATGTGTCCATCTTCCCAATCCTTCAAACATATCAAGGCTTCTAGCATCTCTGCTGCAAGAGTTGTCCTTCTATCTCCTATTATATTTCCAACTATAGAAAAAACATATTTTGATGCTACAATAGACACCGATGGGGTTAGTAGATCACATGTCATTTTAGATAGTACAGGAAAAGTGAATTCATGAGATTTCCACCACTTCATAATATCAAATTTTTTTACTTCATTAGGGGATATGTGTGAACAATAATCAGTATCTAAATATTTTGAAAAATCACACGTACTTGAAGGACCAACTTGTCACTTTCCCTTAGCTAATTGCATAAAGAATGAATCATTTCCAAATGTAGATGGAGTTATAGTACTTGAAGAGGCACTACCATATTTATTCTCATATTATTTATATAAGTTGTTTAATTGTTCGTATATCTTACCCTCTAGTTCAGATGGTTGGTTCATACAAGTAGCTATGAATAAAAATGTTTTCTATACCTTTAACCTTAACCCTTGGATCCATACAAGCAACTAAACAATAAAGTGATGGAATAGTTTTTCAATATTTTAAAAAAAAAACCATTTGTACGCATATTTTTTATACAATTGGGAGAGATTAAGAGTTCAACATCTTAGTTATTTTCTCAAATATAAAGAGGAAGTTGATGATAAGGACTCCCTAACTAATATTAGATTTAAAAACTTCATTATTGAAACATCCAAGACAGAAGAGACGAAACCACCCATATTTCTAATATCCACCTCATTGGTAAGGCTATTTTATTTTTATTTTTGTCTTGCTTTCATATTAAATAAGGAATTTAATGATAAGAACTCCCGAACTAATATTAGATTTAAAATTTTCATTATTGGAACTCCTAAAACTAAAGAGACAAAACCACTCATATTTCTAATATCCACCTCATTTATAAGGCTATTTTAGTTTTATTTTTATCTTACTTTCATATTAAATAAATGAATGAAAGTCCCAACTATCTTGGGGAAGTCTTCCTCTTTCACCTTGTGCTAACAAAGAAATTTAAAGTTTTTTATTTTATTTTATTAATGGGCACAAAAGATGTATCAGGCAAAGGATGCTTTTAATAGTTTATTACAATTTGATATTTTCATTGCATCTTTGTCAAAGAATGTGTTCAAGGCAAATTAGACATCCATATTCATTCTTAATCTAAATAATCAAGGGAGTTTCAAAAGGATAGAATGATATAATAGAAACAATAAAAAAAATTGTACATAATCAAATATATATTTTCATTTGTACATAAAAAAAATTTTAAAAAAAAAGTGTACATAAAAAATTGTACAATAAAAAAATCCACTCCAATCAATATTTTCATAAGTTAAAAACAATTTGTTAATAATATTTTATTTTTTCTTAAATAATATTTGTTTTCTTTAATTTTAACATATTTATTATTCCTTTCCTTTTATAATACATAAACATTTTTGTTTAAATTTCTAAAAAGAACTAATAAAACTCCATGCTTCCACTGTAAAATTATCAAACTCTTCATTTAACATATCACATTATTTTTCTCATAATTTTTTTACAATAAATAAAATTACTTTAATAAGGTGTCGAACATCTTTTAAATCTTTTCAAAACTTGGAATGGGAAGAACAATAATGAATTAATGAATTTAACCAATTGTTTGAAATTTTTGCTACCTCAACGGTCATGCTTGGTATAATCATAAAAAGAAAGTAGAAATTAGAAAAAAAAAAAAATCATATCATGAATTTTTGACAAAAAATAAATTATAAATCCTCTTAGGAAAGCTACCTTAGTTATAGGAGTCTCTCTCTTATTATAAAAATTATATATATATATATATATATATATATATATATATATATATATATATATATATATATATATATATATATATATATATATATATATATATTTACTTGTAAGAATAATTAGAAAAATGAATTATTTTGTCAAGTCATCAAACACTGTGAATTCATTTCAGACATTGAAATGGTCATGTGTCAATGCAACAAGTTTAGTCAGACTATTCAATCAGAATTATTTTAAGGGAAATGTAATAACCTATAATATTAATTGCAACTTGGAATAGCTTAATTTATAGTTTCACAGCTCATCTTGAAAGCGATCAAAATTTGACCATACATGCATGAAGATGAGATTAAAAGGAAAGCAAGATGTTCATACTTCCTGGTAGACTTATTTTATTGTAATCTCACCTAACAGATAACGTTACACAAAGTATAAGAACTCAAAAAATCGTGTTGAAAATCATGGAAAAGGACAACGCATCAAGGGCGTAGTTTACCAAATTTTACGAGAAAGGGAAAGTGAATAAAATAAGAGAGGGAAAGGAGAAAAGTCAGAAAAAATTTGTTACAAAATTCCTTTTTCTGAAGAAAATTTTTTATGATGAAGTCAACTCTTCGGTTTGTATGGCTGTGCCTCTTTATCAGTGTAATTAGATCCAGCAGCTCTCTCACTTGCCTTCATTCACCCTTAATTAATCCATCAAATCTCGCCTCATTCATCACCCCCTTATGGCTCACGCCCTCCTTTCTATCGTCTTGACGCGCTTGGCTTCCGTTGTGGAACAATAGATTCGTGATGAACTTACTCTGGTTCTGGGTGTTGAAGCAGAAATCCAAAGCCTCACAGATACACTCCGATCCGTCCGAGATGTTCTTGAGGACGCAGAGCGCAGACAAGTGAAGGAAAAATCTGTCCAAGGTTGGTTGGAGAGGCTGAAAGACATGGCCTACCAAATGGACGACGTGCTGGATGAGTGGAGCACTGCTATTCTCCAATTACAGATGGAGGGAGCTGAAAATGCTTCCATGTCTAAGAATAAGGTAAGCTCCTGCATTCCCTCCCCTTGCTTTTGTTTCAAGCAAGTTGCTTCTCATCGTGACATTGCTCTTAAGATTAAGGACTTAAAACAACAACTAGATGTCATTGCAAGTGAAAGAACCCAGTTTAATTTTGTTAAGTGAGCAAACAATAGAATCGCGGAATAATGGAAGAAAACAATCACACAAGAACAAACACAAGATTTACGTGGTTCGATCAAAGTGATCTACGTCCACGGGCAGAGAGCGAGCAATTCTATTTCACTATTGAAAGACGGCTCATGCACCTTCTTACTTACATATGTTTTCCCAAGCCACCTATTTATAGAGTTTACAAGAGTTCTAGTTATCATATACCAACCCTAACCCTAAAACCCAATTAAAACAATAAGACTCGGCCCATTTAGCCTTAGCCCATGTTTTACAAGGATAGCTTCAACATATTACAAAGAAAAAATCAATTCAACTCAACAATTCTCCACCTTGAATTGAGTTTTCTTTCTTCTTTCAATTCAGAATATAGAACTACTCATCTGCTACGCCCCGAAGGGCCTCAAGCTCAAACTTTGCAAACATTCACCAAGTCCAAGCTATGCTTGAACTTTTCAGTAGTAATTGGCTTAGTCAACATATCTGCAGGATTAACTTCCGTGGCAACCTTCTCAATGGAGAATAACTTTTCTTCGATCACATCAGGAATAAAGTTCAACCTAACATCAATAGGTTTTGTCCTCTCATGATAAACAGGATTCTTTGCCAAACACAAAGCACTTTGACTATCACAATAGATAACCGGCTTAGACAAATTCAAACCCAAGCTGCCAAGAAAACCATTTAACCACATACCTTCTTTCACCCCTTCTGTCAAGGACATGTATTCCGCTTCAGTTGTAGACAAAGCAACTGTTGGCTGCAAAGAAGCTCTCCAGCTAATAGCACACCCAAACAGAGTGAAAATATAACAGGTCAATGATCTTCTCTTCATGAGATCTCCTCCATGATCAGAATCAGTAAACCCAACCAATCCACTAGATACATCACCATTCCCATACACCAAGCATACACTACTTGAACCCTTCAAATATCGCATAATCCACTTGACGGCTTCCCAGTGAGCTTTACCAGGATTACTCATGAATCTGCTTACAACACTAACAGCAAAAGCAAGATCTGGTCTAGTGCACACCATAGCATACATTAAACTACCAACCACACTAGAGTAAGGCACACTCTTCATGTACTCCACCTCCTCATCAGTGCTAGGCAATGTACTATGATCAAATTTAAAATGTTGAGCTAATGGAGTACTCACCGGTTTAGAGTGATCCATATGGAAAGCCTGCATTAACTTCTCAATGTATTTTTGCTGTGAGACATACAACAAGCCTGCATCTCTGTCTCTCCAAATCTCCATCCCTAAGATTTTCTTAGCTGCACCCAAATCTTTCATCTCAAACTCACTACTCAACAACTGTTTCAGTTTGTTAATTTCAGCTCGATTCTTAGCTGCAATCAACATGTCATCCACATATAGCAACAGATAAATAAATGAACCATCAGGCAATGTTTTAAAGTAAACACAGCTATCATACTGATTTCGCATAAACTCATGAGAAACCATAAATGCATCAAACCTCTTGTACCATTGCCTAGGAGATTGCTTCAACCCATACAAGGACTTCTTCAAAAAACACACATGATCAGACTTTTCAGAATCAACAAATCCCTCAGGTTGTTTCATATAAATTTCCTCTTCTAGATTTCCATGCAGAAAAGCAGTTTTAACATCAAGTTGATCAAGCTCCAAGTTAAAAACTCTTACCATCGCTAAGAGGACCCGAATAGATTTATGCTTCACAACAGGTGAGAACACTTCATTGTAGTCAATCCCCTCCTTTTGTGAAAAACCCTTCGCCACAAGCCTTGATTTGTACTTAGGTGGTTCATCCTCTGAAATCCCATCCTTTATTTTGAAAAGTCATTTACAATCAACAGGTTTCACTCCTTCAGGCAAAGGCACAAGCTCCCAAGTTTGATTCTTTCTCAATGATGCCATCTCGTCATCCATGGAACTTAGCCACTTTTTCGAGTCTTTACTTTCCATCGCCTCCTTATACGACCTTGGTTCCTCCCTTCCTATCTCTTCAGCCACTGCTAAAGCAAAAGCAACAGGATTAGTGATGTTAGCACTAACACAATCCACATACCTCATAGGTCTCCGGATTTCCCTTCTTGGTCTACGTGCTGCTATACTCTGTGAATCATTCTGGTCGATCACGGGCTGTTCTTCAGATGTGTCATCTACACCATTTTCCATTGGAGCATCGACCTCAAACTCCACCTTCTGGTTAGCACCCAGATCAGTTTTACTAGTACCTACAAGATCACCAAACTCCTTCCTCTGGCCAAACATAGCAGATTCATCAAAGGTCACATCTCTGCTAATAATAAATTTTGGGGTTCTATCTTCAGTACACCACAGACGATAACCTTTCACCCCAGTCGCATACCCTATAAATATGCATTTCATTGCCCTAGTCTCCAGCTTGCCATCACTAACATGAGCATATGCAAGACAACCAAATATTTTCAAGCCAGAATAATTAGAGGGTTTACCGGACCATACATCTTGAGGAGTCTTAAAATCAATTGCAGTCGATGGCGATCTATTTACCAGATAAGCAACAGTGTTAACTGCTTCAGCCCAGAACTTTTTCGACAACCCAGCGTCTATCCTCATGCATCTAGCACGCTGTACAAGTGTTTGGTTCATCCGTTCTGCAACTCCATTTTGCTGTGGCGTATGTCGTACAGTGCGGTGCCTCACTATACCTTCTTTTCTGCAGAACTCGTCGAAACCCTTGTTACAGAATTCCAACCCATTATCTGTTCTGAGTGTCTTGACTACTTTTCCAGTCCATTTCTCCACCATAGTCTTCCACTCCTTGAACTTCCCAAACACTTCATCCTTTGCTTTCAGAAAGTACACCCACACCTTTCTAGAGAAGTCATCAATAAAAGTAACATAGTACCTGCATCCACTATGAGACTCCACCGGAGAAGGACCCCATAAATCAGAGTGAATATACTCAAGAACTCCATTAGTAGTGTGACTACCCATACTGAACTTCACCCTACGCTGTTTACCCATAACACAAGTTTCACATAATTTCAGCTTCCCGGTCTCAGCACCACTTAATAACCCTTACTTACTCAAGATAGAGAGCCCTTTCTCACTCATGTGTCCCAATATTCGATGCCACAACTCAGTACAATTATCTTTCTTCTCTACAGAATCAATAGCCATGGAGCTTGACACAGCCGCCGTTCCCAACACTGAACTTCCCATCAATATGTAAATCCCATGCTGTAATCTGCCTTTCATCACCACAGGAGCTCCTTTTGACACTCTAAGAACTCCACCACTCCCAGAGAATGTGTACCCATTTTTATCCAGTGTACCCACAGAGATCAAATTCTTTCGCAGTCCAGGAACATACCAAGCATTCAATGTCCTAACCAATCCGTCATACATTTTAATCTGCACAGAACCACTGCCTTTGACACCCAGCTCCCCATCATCTCCCAACTTTACACTTCCGTTCCACTCTTTAAAAGTAGTGAACAGATCTCGTGAATAAGCCATGTGATACGAAGCACCAGTATCCAAGATCCATGATTCTGCAGAGCTAGATGTACTAACAGTTAAAACATCTCCTCCTTCTCCCTCGTCAGAACTATCCTGTTTTTCAGAATCTTTCTGAGCTACTACAACCTGCGCATTTCCATTCGACCCCTGACCAATTCCCTTCTGCCTTTGTGGACAATTCTTTCTAAAGTGCCCTTTCTCTTTACAGTGAAAGCATCTCATTGCAGCCTTCGATTTAGAACGCGACTTACTACGTCCTCCACCATTTCGTTCCATGCTCCTGCCCCTACTCACAGTTAACCCAGTCTCCACACTGCCTTCCCCAGAACCAGAAACTAATTTTTGCAATTCTTTAGACTGTAGAGCATCCTTAACATCATTTATCGAGATACTATCCCTACCATACATCATAGTATCTACAAAATTTTCATAAGAGCTAGGCAAAGAACATAACAAAATCATGGCTTGATCCTCTTCCTCAACTTTAACACCAACTCCATTCAAGTCTAAAATAATTCTGTTAAAGTTGTCAAGGTGATCTCTTACCTGCATACCTTCTGACATCTTCAAAGTATGCAATCGCCTTTCTGATAAAGCCTGTTGGTCAGTGACTTTTCTGGTACTTGCTTTCAAGCTTCCTCCACAAGCCAACTGTAGTAGTTTCATCAGCTACTTCCCTCAGAACTTCATCTGCTAGACTCAACAGAATCGCACTATGTGCCTTAGACACAACTTCCTCCTCCTCTGCTGCTGTCAATCCTACAGGTAATTTTTCTTCCCCTTCTATTGCTTGTGCACACTTCTGCTGAACCAGAAGCGCCTTCATCTTCAGCTTCCACAAGGTGAAATCATTCGACCCATTGAACTTCTCAACTTCGAATTTCTGTGAAGACATCTTCCTTCTGCAGATCTGAACCCAGGTGTTTGTGGGCTCTGATACCACTTGTTAAGCAAGCAAACAATAGAATCGCAGAATAATGGAAGAAAACAATCACACAAGAACAAACACAAGATTTACGTGGTTCGATCAAAGTGATCTACGTCCACGGGCAGAGAGCGAGCAATTCTATTTCACTATTGAAAGACGGCTCATGCACTTCTTACTTACATATGTTTTCCCAAGCCACCTATTTATAGAGTTTACAAGAGTTCTAGTTATCATATACCAACCCTAACCCTCAAACCCAATTAAAACAATAAGACTCGGCCCATTTAGCCTTAGCCCATGTTTTTACAAGGATAGCTTCAACATATTACAAAGAAAAAATCAATTCAACTCAACAAATTTTATCTCAAGTGGGACCCAAGAGCCACAGCGACTTATAACCACCTCTGCAATTGACGTTTCGGAGGTATATGGTTGAGATACGGATGTAAACGCCATATTAGGTCGTCTGTTCAGTGAGAATGATGAAGAGAAATCAAGGCTCTACATGATCGCCATAGTTGGGACGGGAGGCATGGGCAAAACAACTCTTGCTCAACTAGCCTACAACCACCCAGAGGTGAAGGCCCCATTTTGATGAAAGAATTTGGGTCTGTGTCTCTGATCCTTTTGACCCAATCAGAGTTTGTAGGGTTATTGTTGAAACCCTCCAAAAAAAGCCTTGTAATCTCCATGATTTGGAAGCCGTACAACAAGAAATTCAAACATGTATTGCCAGACAGAAATTCCTTCTTGTGCTAGATGACATGTGGACTGAAGACTATCGATTGTGGGAGCAACTGAAGAACACTCTCAACTACGGTGCAGTAGGAGGGAGTAGAATTCTGGTGACCACGCGTAAAGATAATGTTGCTAAGATGATGGGAACTACATACAAGCATCCAATAGGGGAATTGTCTCCGCAGCATGCTCAAGTATTATTCCATCAAATAGCTTTTTTTGGGAAGAGTAGGGAGCAAGTCGAAGAACTCAAAGAAATTGGTGAGAAAATAGCAGACAAATGCAAGGGCTTGCCACTCGCTATAAAAACATTGGGGAATCTCATGCGCTTAAAAAATAAAAAGGAAGAATGGAAGAATGTTTTGAATAGTGAAGTATGGCAGCTGGATGTGTTTGAGAGAGATCTTTTCCCCGCTTTGTTGCTCAGTTATTATGATCTACCCCCTGCGATTAAACGTTGCTTCTCATATTGTGCTGTCTTTCCAAAAGACGCTGATATTCGAGTAGATAAGTTGATCAAGTTGTGGATGGCACAAAACTACCTCAACTCTGATGGAAGTAAAGAGATGGAGACAGTTGGTAGAGAGTACTTCGACTATTTAGCAGCTGGGTCTTTCTTCCAAGATTTTCAAAAGGATGATGATGATGATGATATAGTAAGTTGTAAGATGCATGACATAGTGCATGATTTTGCTCAACTTTTGACTAAGAATGAATGCTTTATTATGAGCGTTGACAATGCAGAAGAAGAGAGAACAAGGATATCCTTCCAAACAATTCGTCATGCCACCTTAACTAGACAACCTTGGGACCCGAACTTTGCCTCCGCTTATGAAATGAAGAATCTACACACCCTCTTGTTCACATTTGTAGTCATTTCAAGCTTAGATGAAGACCTACCTAATTTCGTCCCGTATCTGACATGCCTCAGGGCATTAGATTTGCAATGTTGTCTTTTGATTGTGAAACTTCCTAATGCACTAGGGAAATTGATACATTTAAAATACCTTGATTTATCATATTGTGGAAGCTTGAGAGAATTGCCTGAAACAATTTGTGATTTATATAATTTGCAAACCTTAAATATTTTTGGATGTGTTTCTCTTATACAACTACCACAAGCAATGGGTAAACTTACTAACCTGAGGCATCTGCAAAATTTGCTGACTACTTTAGAGTATTTGCCAAAAGGAATTTCAAGATTAACCTCTCTTCAAACGTTGAATGAATTCGTTGTAAGTAGTGATGGTGACAATAAATGCAAAATAGGAGATTTGAGAAACTTGAACAACCTTAGAGGGGCACTTGGAATAAGAGTGTTGTGGAAAGTGGAAGATGAAAGGGAGGCCCAAAAAGCAGAATTGAAGAATAAGATACACCTCCAACATTTGACATTGGACTTTGATGGAAAGGAGGGGACGAAGGGTGTGGCTGCAGCTCTAGAACCCCATCCAAACTTGAAATCTCTATCTATACAATGGTATGGTGGTACAGAATGGCATGGTTGGATGATGAGGTCACCATTAACCCAGCTGAAAAATCTTGCACTCTCGTATTGCAGCAAATGCCTACGTATGCCTCCATTTGGGGAACTTCCTGTCCTAGAGAAGCTGGAAATAACGGATATGGGAAGTGTGAAACACATTGGTGGCGAGTTTTTGGGATCATCATCAAGAATTGCATTTCCAAAGCTGAAGAAACTCACTTTCATGACATGAAAGAGTGGGAAAAGTGGGAAGTAAAAGAAGAAGAAGAAGAGAAATCAATAATGTCATGTCTTAGTTACTTGAAAATCCTTGGATGCCCAAAGCTAGAGGGGCTACTTGACCATGTGCTCCAGAGGACACCATTGCAGGAACTAGTCATCGCAGATTCCGATTTCCTACAACAGCGCTACCAACAGGATATTGGAAAGGATCGACAAAAAATATCTCATATCCCAATAGTCAAATATGAAGGGGAGTGAAGATTGGTCATCACACTTCACTCTTGTCGCTCATGTTACATGCAGGTAATTCTATTTCTAACATAGCTTTCTCTTCTTTTCTATTGTATCCATAACCACACACATTAATCTATTGCAACAATTGCATGGTATTTTAATTCTCCTAATCATTTGTTCTTCTTTGTTCTACTCATTTACTTTTTTCCATTTCTCTTGCCTCCCACTATGCATTTGGTAAATTTGATCGATTACTTAATATACTAAAGAGGTTAATTTAAATCCTAAACTTCAAAGTATATTCCATAAAATTATCTCCCATATATGTTCCACAATCAAACACAAGAATAACTCTTTATTACCATCCATAACTACAAGATTTATTCCTTTTGGCTTTGATAATTGGTGCAGTTTGATCATGCTTGGATTTATAGTAATGGGAAGCAAATTTTCTAGAACCAGAGCAAGTCTACCATCTCCGCCGGATTTTCTGCTAAATAAATGTAAGATGGTGATGTATGTATGTATAATAAGACTATTTTGACAATTGATTGTAATAATGCTTTATGTAATCTTCTATGGCTGTCTAGAAATTTGAAGTTTTTCCCTTTATCTTGCATCTTTGTTTCATCACAAAATAATTCATGTTATGCAAGTTAATATGACTTAAAAACTTATTACTTGTTATGAATAGCTATTAATGGTGGATGACCACCACCATTAGTTTTGTAAATTAAAATATATACATTTACTTCATTATGAAGCAAAAAATTGTAACTTTAGGTTTAATTTGTGAATCTATAAATGATGGTTTCCCACCTTGCAAAAAAGAGATCAAAATTTGAAAAACATTCTTTCTTGTTACTCTCTCCTTTCTTCAGTACATGATTTATTTCTTTTATTGTTTGAATTTTATATTCTTTTATTATACATTATCAATATGAGTTGCTTGGAAGATAATTTGGTTTATTATTATGTCAAAGTTGTTAATATATACATATAATAGATGTCGCATATTTCTATTCATATTTACTTGGTTATATATATTCAAATGGTACAAGCAAATTATTTTACTTATCCATTTCCAAAAGCTATGCACAAATCTCATTTAATAATATCATTGCTAGATGTGTACAAGTTATTATATATCCAAAAGCAATATAAAGATCATTTTTATAGCCAAAAAATATCTAGAAATAATTTTATATTTTTCTCATAACAAAAGCTTTGTAAAGAAAAAAAAAATATAGCCTAAAACTGCACAAAAATTATTATTAGCTTAAGACTAAAGTAAAAAAAAATGACAAATTAAGTCAATATCCCAATTACAAATACTACAACATAGATTGATATCCCTACAAAATAATTAATAAATGAATCCAAGATATGCTTGAAATGTGATAAACTTATCAACTCAAAGAATCTAATTCCCCAAAAGAGGAAACTCATTTTGATCCTCATAGAAATCAATGTGAACTAAAAGTTTAAAGGATCATTTATTTGAAAAATCTTGCAAACCAATTTCCAAATGCATTCATTGATATAAAAAAAAAATGACAAAGTCACATATCTCAATTGCAAATACTTCAGTACAGATTGATATCCCCACAAATAATTAATAAATGAATCTAAGATATGCTTGAAAGTGACAAACATATCAGCTCAAGGAATGCAATTCCCTAGAAAAGGAAACATAAGGAAAAGTTGACACTCTCGAAGAGCCCAAAAAAAATGACACATTAATCTAAAATTAGTTAATTCATAGCCTCCCAAGAAGCACAAATAAATTAGATAAGCCCTAAAAAGACACATATTGAACAAGCCTTGAAGAGGTACAAATTGAATAAGTAGCCCCTAAAGAAGTATAGACACCTAAAAATAATGAGATCTCAATAAGTTGTGTTCACATAGAGAAAAAAAAAACAAAATCAAAATAATATTGTTATTAAATAATATTTTAGCTTTCCAATTGACATCATAAGAAATGATGAGGATCTTGAACAATAAAATGAAGAAGAATATTAACACAAAAATAATTGGTCAAAATGAAAAGAAGTCATGTAGGCAAAATTAAACTCATTAATAAAACGAGAAGTGTGACTTGTAGTCCAAACACCTAAAGACATAAAGTTTATTAGGCACAAATGGGTATTAAAAGGAAAGCACAATAAGAAAAAAAAATCATAAGATATAAGAACGATTAATAGCACAATGTTTCTCATAGAGATTTAGTATTAACTACAAGAAAACATATTATCCCATCATGAACGTAAACATACTTTAATTTTTAATTAATTTGACAGTAGGACTAGATATGCATCTCATGGATATTGTTATAATATATTTATATAGATCTACTAAGAATGATGTATACATACAATCCCTAAATGTTTTAAATTTCCTAAGGCAAATAATAGAAAGTCTGTAGCATTTATTCAATCAACTTATAACAGTCTTTATATGAATTGAAGCAATCCGAATATATGGGTGGTATACAATCATCTTAGCAAATTACCTACTAAAAAAAGGGTATGTAAATAACTCTATATGTTATTATATTTTATTAAAAAAAAAAATCAAAATCATATTTGCAATTATTACAGTATATATTGATAATTTAATCTTACTAGGATTCCTAAAGAGCTCACAAGAACTTAAAATTATTTAGAAAATGAATTTGAAGTAAAAGGATCTTACAAAAACAAAATTTATCTTGGCTTGCAGATTTAACATTCTTCAAATGGAGTTTTAGTACATCAATCACATACATTGAGATTCTAAAGCGTATTTTCATAGGATTGAAGCACATCCTTTAAGCTTTTCATAGTGTTTGATTACTTGAAGTGAAAAATAACCAATTTTCCTTGTGAAAATAATGAAAGCATTACTTGGGTCCTGAATATCAACCTAGTGCAAAGTGTACACTTATATCTTACCAATTTACACACATACTTTGTTTTTCTAACAATTACTAGCAAAGGAACATATTTCCTTTCAACTCAGAAACTTAAATGTATCAAATATATAGTTCACGCTATCTCTTGGGCCAATAATTAATACAAATCTATTTTATTTAATGAAAAACCAAATCACAATTACATTGGGATAGCATAGTAAGTACTTTGAGAAGCCGCATAAAGGTAGGTTAAAATAAGGTATGTGTTATTGTGATGGTACACTTTCATGGGAATCGGTTCGAGCCAAACAATGGTGGATTACCTTCAAAGATTCAAAAATACTTGTATTCATGAAGGAAGTTGTGAATATAACTGAAATTTATGATCCAATAAATTTGGAAATTATGTGGGCTATCCTCGATCAAAGGCTACCCAATAATATTATATGAAGATAAATGTTATGTCTATTGCACAGACAAAGAGGGGGTATGGGATAGAACCAAGCACATTCTACAAAAGTTTTTTTTGTACATATAACTCAAAACAATGGTGAAATTAATGTTCGATAAATTAGTTCAAATATATACTAATTAATTTATTCTGAAGTCATACCAACCTCAACACTCAAAAGATATACATAAGAATTAAAATGTGTCAATCAAGGATCTATCATTGTATTAGTATTGAGGATATTAACAATGGAAGGCAGCGTGTTTCTAAAAAGAATTGCCCAATATTTATTACTGTTTTTTTCTTTATTGAGATTTTATCTCATTAGTTTTTACTAACCAAGTTTTTAACTAGGTAATTCTAACAAACCAAGATCAACTTAAAAAAATTATAAAAATGTTGTACTCTTTTTCTTTTATTAGGTTTTTCTCAAAGAATTTTTTACTAATAAGGTTTTAATAGGCATATTCTTTTAATATGATGGACCGGTAAGAAAGAATACTATAAATGACCATTAATAGAGATGATCGCCACCTTTAGTTTTGTAAATTAAAATATTTCCATTTACTTAATTTATGAAGTGATAAAATTTTAATTCTAGGTTCCATTTGTGAAACTATAAAAGAGAGTATCTCACCCCATAAATGAGATATACCAATCTTGAGAAGCAATTTTCTTCCCTCTCTCTCCTTTATTCCTTTTATTATTCATTTCTTTTATTGTTTCAATTTTGTAATATACCAGTCTATAAGGACTAGGAATGCTATAAATTTAAAAAAAATTAATTTCTTTCATTTAATTGAAATATTAAGTTATTTTTTACAATACTTACAAAAAGTAATCCTAAGTGTCTCTTAACTTTCATTCTCTTCATTAAGAAGATTAGATCAAGATTAAATGCTTGATCTATCTCATCATTAAGTAAAATGTTAAAATGTTAAATTATCCTAGGAAACAGCAAAAGCTAGTAGATTGTAAATTTTCTTTGGTGGTGTAAGCTTGGAGCGTTTTTCAAAAAAAATTATATAGTATTTATTTTAACAAAATTTTGTTTCTAAATTTGAAATATTCTCAAATTTTTTTATGTTTTTTCATATTTTTTATAAATAAATTTTGTCTAAATGTTTTATTTTCAATCATTCTTTATATTTATATAATAATTTTTTAATAATCCCAAAAAAACAAATGAAATAAGATAAAAATAAAAACAATTAAAAATAATTAAAATATATTTTTAAAAACCCTATTTTCAAAATAAGTTCTCAAAAAATAATTCTTTATAAAATAAAAATTATCAAAAGTATTTTTAAATTTAGAAAACTATTTTTTATTTTTAAAAATAAACAATCTATTTTAAAAAATAGTTGCTCCAACACATCTAAAGTGTAAGACTCTAGAAATGCCCCACAACATAAGGAACAATTGAACAACCTTATAACAAGGCTAAAACCACCATGAGCAGGCTGCAAAATCTAGCTCAATACATATAATAATTGTAGTTGTTAACTCACAAAAAGTATCATGTATCATTTTTCTCTTTTTTCGTACCATATATTGAAAGTTTTTTTATATAAAGAAAAATAAATAGAAAAAATATATACAAATGCAAATATCTAATAAAAATATGAAGTATAAAATATTATATATCCAATTTTATGCAAGATAATAGGATCTAAAGAGTTTATCTATATCATAGTATATGAAAACACTGAATGTTAACGTTTTAATAAATTCAAATTAATGAACTATAATTTTAATATATAAATTCATCACATAATTCATAAAAATAAACTTTTTCAATTTTTAACTATGATTTTTAGTTCCAAATTCTAATATATATATGTATGTATATATGTATATGTGTCGTGTGTCTTTATTTGTTATCTACAAAGTTTCAACTTGTCTTACATGTTATCTTCAAATTCCTTTTCTACCAAAATAAAAAATAAAATAACACATTAATCACCATCATTTTTCATTGTCAACATTTAAATCAATCAAATGAAAATTCTCCGATATTTATTATAAAAATAAATTTATTTAATTTCTAATATAGCATCTAATAATAAAATTGCAACTTTTCATATAAGATTACTTTACCTATTTTTTTATTTTATGATTAATTTTTAATCTTTTAGTATATTTTAATCCATTAATATAATAAATTCTTTTAACAAAAAAAGAATTAATTTGAATTTTTTTTTCCCAAAAAAAAAAAACATTATTTTTATTAAAAAAGGGGTTATTGTTGAAATGCATGATCGTGTATCGATTATATAAATAAATAAATAATAAAATAAATTAAAATAAATATATATATTATAGTATATCAGATTGCAATATTATACGATTTTCTAAATAATATTATATATATAATATATATAATATATTATATTCATCATATCATGTGTCGTAAGTACTTAACAAATATAATGACCGACAAAAAGATTCAGCAGGGATGTAAAACCATTGCCCAAGGCAAGCTTACTCTATTTCCATTCTCTTTCATAGTGTATCTACACATTCAATACAAAGCTTTGCACAAAGGAACAACCAACCAACCATGGCAGTTAGAGCCTTGTCTACATTTTTCTTCCACAGTGGCTACACAAGTTCGAGGAATGCTTTTAAAAAATATTCATAACAACCCATCAGAACCTTGGATTCTCATCATGGTAAAACCCGCATTCAGATCCACCTATATGTACAGTTTATTCAATGTTTCTGTTTTATTCTTCTTATATACACAGCTGCTCCATGCTGACAGGAAGCATTCTCAGAAATCATAATATAATCCGAAAACTACTCAGCTGGGAAGGCTACCAGATAGGGGAGGTCTGTTGATTAGAGGCTTCTTAATGTCATTCACATCACCTTGCATGAATCAGTCAGTTGACATTCAAATGCTTCACTTGCTTCAGATGCTGCAACCCGCATTGTTATACGAGAGCTTGGAAACGCTAAAGAGACCAGCGCAGCAACCTGCTTCACATGAGAGAGTACGAGAATTAAAAAAAAGGGGAAAATTGAAGGATATTTAGCATGTATGGTTACAAGAATTACAGAAAACCCATGTCATAATAAAGAAAATATAGCCCAACAGGGCAAAAATATAAAAAGAGCTATCCTTCCGTCATATGGCAATTGCAGTTTTATTCAGAATCCGAGCAAATCGCAAACTTCCAAGCTTGTTCCACATATATAATTGGAGTTGAAGTAACCCAATAACCTTCTTATCCATTCAGGCTTGCCCCTAAGCAATTTACATGGTCAAATGTAATTAACATTATTTCAATTCCTTGGTCACCAAAGATAAAAACATGTGGGACAAAGCGCTGTTCTACCGAAATTGGTGGCCCACTCTCTAAGTTGGACAATCGGAAGAGGGAGCAACGCCTTCAAGGTTATACTGATGGGAATAGGTATCCCACTTAAGAATAGGGTTATGTTTGCGTCATGTTTTTGAAACTTTTTAAGTTGAGAACAAAAATGATTTCTATTATTCTTATAATGAAGGTGATTTGACGAGTTGTTTTAAAAAACACTTCTTAAAACAAAAAAACAAAAAACTTGTTTACATAAAGATTTTTAAAAATAATGTTTGTATTGTTTAACATTGCAAATTCCATTTATATAATATAAATACAATTAATTACAGTCTTATTTTAAACAATTGAAAATAGTTTTTTAATTAAAAATAAATTTAGTAAAACGATGAATTAATAATATTATAATAAAATTGATTAAATGTATATTTTTTTATAAATAAAAATAAAACCATTTAGTATATGTTACAAACGGACATATTAAGTATCTTTCATAATTTTTATTAAAAATGAATAATAATAATAATTTAAAATTTTTAGCACATAAGTGCCAAGTTTGAATCCTTATATCTAAATCTCATTGAAAACTCTCAAGTGCATCTATTCTTTGACAGACCAATTTCTCTTCTGCATCATCAAATCAATCTTATTTTTCTTACATTGTGATCGATCTTTCCTTCATTGGGATTAAAGGTGTTTACTCGTATTTGAAGAAAAAAAAGGTTTTTTACAATATTCTTTATAATTATTTGCTAATTTTGAATAATTTTTTAATGTTTAGACAAGATAGGATTATTGTTAGTTTTGTGATGAGGTATGAAATAATAGTTTTGAATGAGTATTAATTTTCAAAATCATTTTAAATCCTTAATATGAAAAACAAAAAAATAAGAATAAGATTAAAACTGGAACCCAACATGGTTAAGTAACAAAAAATAGGTTGGAGCCCAACAACTCCTTTTCTTTCAATTTCCATTAGTCTTTATTTCACTAGGAATTCTTAGTCTTACGCGTTTCTACAATGTGAATATTTGTCATAAAAGATCAGCTATACGGGGATAGAAGACATCAATCTGACGTGAAACCGAAAGAGATCGACTAAAGCTCCAATGAGAATAACAAATGGAAAAAATAAAGGTGGCCTCATTTCCTCCGCCACAATAGTTGATAAAGCCCAGGCTAAATAGTTGATATAGATGAAGTCAACTATTGGTGTTGTATGGCTGCGCCTCTTTACCAGTGAAATTAGATTACTAGCTCTCTCACTTGCCTTCATTCATCACCCCCTTATGGCTGACGCTCTCCTTTCTATCGTCTTGAGCGCTTGGCTTCCGTTGTTGAGCAACAGATTCGTGATGAACTTACTCTGGTTCTGGGTGTTGAAGCAGAAATCCATAAGGCTCCCAGATAACACTCGATCCGTCCGAGATGTTCTTGAGGATGCAGAGCGCAGACAAGTGAAGGAAAAATCCGTCCAAGGTTGGTTGGAGAGGCTGAAAGACATGGCTTACCAAATGGACGACGTGGTGGATGAGTGGAGCACTGCTATTCTCCAATTACAGATCAAGGGAGCTGAAAGTGCTTCCATGTCTAAGAAGAAGGTAAGCTCCTGCATTCCCTCCCCTTGCTTTTGTCTCAAGCAAGTTGCTTCTCGTCGTGATACTGCTCTTAAGATTAAGGGCATTAAACAACAACTACATGTCATTGCTAGTCAAAGAAGCCAGTTCAATTTTATCTCCAGTTTGAGTGAGGAACCACAGCGATTTATAACTACCTCTCAACTTGATATTCCGGAGGTATATGGTCGGGATATGGATAAAAACACCATATTAGGTCATCTGTTGGGTGAGACTTGTCAAGAGACCAAATCTGGGCCCTACATCATCTCCGTAGTTGGGACTGGAGGCATGGGCAAAACAACTCTTGCTCAACTAGCCTACAACCACCCGGAGGTGAAGGCCCATTTTGATGAAAGAATTTGGGTCTGTGTCTCCGATCCCTTTGACCCAATCAGAATTTTTAGGGAGATTGTTGAAATCCTCCAAGGAGAATCTCCTAATCTCCATAGTTTGGAAGCTTTACAACAAAAAATTCAAACATGTATTGCTGGAAAGAAGTTCCTTATTGTGCTAGATGATGTGTGGACTGAAAACCATCAATTGTGGGGACAACTGAAGAGCACTCTCAATTGCGGAGGTGTAGGGAGTAGAATTCTGGCGACCACACGTAAGGAGGGTGTTGTTAAGATGGTGGGAACTACATACACGCATTCCTTAGAGGAATTGTCTCGGGAGCAAGCTCGGGCATTATTCCATCAAATAGCTTTCTTTGAAAAGAGCAGGGAGAAAGTGGAAGAATTGAAAGAAATTGGTGAGAACATAGCAGACAAATGCAAGGGCTTGCCACTCGCTATAAAAACTTTAGGGAATCTCATGCGCTTAAAAAATAACAAGGAAGAATGGGAGAATGCTTTGAATAGTGAAGTATGGCAGCTAGATGAGTTTGAGAGAGATATTTGCCCTGCCTTGTTGTTGAGTTATTATGATTTGCCCCCTGCAATTAAACGCTGCTTCTCATTTTGTGCTGTTTTTCCGAAAGACTCAGTTATTAAAATAGATGAGTTGATCAGGTTGTGGATGGCACAGAACTATCTCAACTCTGATGCGAGTAAAGAGATGGAGATGGTTGGTAGAGAGTACTTCGAATATTTAGCTGCTCGGTCTTTCTTCCAAGATTTTCAAAAAGATGGATGCATTGATATAATAAGATGTAAAGAGCATGACATTGTGCATTGATTTTGCTCAATTTTGACTAGAATGGAATGCTTATTATATGACGTTGAAGAAATGCAGAAGAAGGGAGAACAAAAGACATCCTTCCAAAAAATTCGTCATACCACCTATAAATTGGCCAGCAGAGGTTACCGAATTTTGTCTCCACTTATAAAATGAAGAATCTACACACCCTCTTGCTTAGTTTAACATTCAGTTCAACCAGTGATGAAGGCCCGCTGCCTAAATTTATTCAGCATTTGACCATGCCTTATGGCATTGAATTTGGCGCGGAATCCTTTATTATGGGAACTTCCAAGGCAGTAGAAATTGATTACAATTTAAAATACCTTAGTCTATCAAGATTGTTCATAAGTTGAGAGAATTACCTAAACACAATTTGTTGATTTATATAATTTTAAACCTTAAATATTCAGTCAGTGTATTTCTCTTGTGAACTACCACAAAGCAATGGGTAAACTTAATTAATTTGAGGCCATCTGCAAAATTTTGTGGGTGCTTCTTGATCTAAACAGGCTTGCCCAAAAGGGAATTTGCAAGACTTAAAAAAAACTTCTCTTCAGGACATTGGAGGAAAATTTTTTGTTGTAAGGCAGTGATTTGTGATTTGCTGGGAATGGCAAAAATAGGAGATTTTTGAAGGAAAACTTGAACAACCTTTAGGGGGGAACTTGAAAATAAGAGGGTTTTACGGGAAAAAAGTGTGGAAGAGTGGGCCAAAAGGAGTTTACAAAAAAAAGCAAGAAATTTGAAGGAATAAAGATTTTACAACATTTTCAATTTCCATTTTGGAACATGGTATTTTGATCTAAAGGACGGTGGACCAAGGCTTGCTATCTCTCT
>JBAPGN010002378.1:0-68136 GCA_037355405.1 Vitis amurensis
ATTTTCAAGTGAGTTCTAGTTTCCTAAGCCCAATTTTGAAGTTACGATTGAAACAGGTAGAGATAGTTGAAGTGGGATTTGTCTAATGGCGAGTCCTTTAATTGATGTATCAAGGATGAAGGAAAGTCGCATTGTGAACAACGACAGCTAATAGTTTTGAAACTACAGCAAAAGAAATTGGACAGAACATTGGACATGCTTTAGAAGAAAGGGTGAAATCCCAAAGCATTGAGTTTTGGGAGATGGTTGAGGGATTGTCATAAACCTATGTTTTATTATATTCACTACGGCTGACTCTGGCAAAAATAAGACATAGGTTTTGTCGTGCCATGTCTATTGGGGTGATCTTGTACAAAAGACTCAGCATCGTTTGCAGAATGCTATTGCTGAAAATTATTTACTTTCTCAGAAGAGTTAAGAGAAAAGATATTAGATTTGCTCTTAGTATCAGAAGCATTGCAAAAGAAAAAGAAGTTTGGTTCTCTATCATTTAGATGATGTATGGGAAGTTTATGCCCCACGGGAGGTTGGATTCAATTGGGAGTATGACGGAAAACTGTCATATAACTACCAGATCAAGGATTGTTTTCTAATGTTTTCGTTAGTGTGGTTTTTTTTTTCTCTGTTCGCGGTGTTGTGTAGTTTCTCTCGGGACGTCGTGTTTTATTGGTCGGATGGGATGCAAAAAGAAATTATCAAAATGGAACTCACTTTCTGGATAAGAAGCATGGCTTCAACAAAACTCGAGCGCTACGAATGCACTGAGTCAAAAAAGAAAAGAAGCCAATGATGATTTATCGAAAGGAATGTGGCGGTTTGCCTCTGCCCACTTGTCACTAACAGCTAGAATTATAAGTGTTGTTATAGCATGCTGATGGAAGAAGTGCATTGAATGAGTTTGAGGGAACATGTATAGGGCACACAATGACATGGAAAATCATGTATTTAAATATTGGATTTCAGCTCCACATCGCTTTGATGAGAAAAACTTCAAGATGTTTGCTATAGTTGGTCATTGTTCTCTGAAAGATTTTATGATCAGAAGGGTGTCTTTATGATATTGGATGTTGAGGGGTGGTAGAAGAAATGGGTAAGTTGGAAGCAGAGCGTGATAGAGGGCATGCTATAGTTGGAGCAAACTGAAAAAATGTGTGTTTTTGGAAAGATGTGGGATTGGAAAATATGTAAAGATTGTCATGATGTATCAGGGACATCATGGCTATCAACATAACAAACAAAGATCTCTTATTCATGTGAAATCCTACAAGAAAATTGGAAGATCTCCCAAGCGAGAGTAGAGTTCAAAATCAATGTAGAGATTTTCATTAATAGCGAGTGGCGGATTCAACTGATGTTGTAACAAACTGGCCTAAGCTTCCAACCCTGTTCTTCAAGAAACATAGTCGTCTTATCCCATTTCGGCGTACTTAAATAAACGTCTCCAATTCTTCTTTGTGCACATGCGGGCTTAGAGTTCTAGACCTGTCATAGCACAAACATTGCATTCTACCAGATTCTATTTATGAAAGTGTAACTCTCGACTCTAATTCTTTGTTATTGTCCATTTAAACCGGTCGGTCTTGGCAAAGCTTTAAAGAAATTAGAGAGAGTTGAAATCTTGATGACAAATCGAATGAAGACAATTGCCGTGAGGTATAGAGAAATTGTCCCTAAACATATTCAATTGGTCCTCAGAATTGCTTCTATCCCAATCCGCTTTCCAATTTTCTTTACTCAAATCTGGTTTCAACTACAGTGTCTAAGACTCTGTAGATCCAGTAACTTCCGTATGTAAAAAGTGGGAGGAGCTGTGTGGGTTGAGACAGTTGGAAATTTTGAAGTCAATGTTTTCCAGTACTACACAATTCAATAGCTTTACATGATGACAAAAACTGCCGAGACTTAACTCATATCGTGTTTAGATTAAATGGATCGGTATTTTTTCTTACCAAGGAAATTGGATTTGTCAAGAAGTAACAGTGAGCAGTAATTTGGAAGGCGAAAGACAATGAGACTACCATGCTTGTGCTCCCTAACAATGTCCAGTTTTTCACATAAGAGAAGTATCTTCCACTAGCCGATTGGACGTTTCCAATCCTCAACGATGAGCGTCGTGATTTAAAGCTGTTTGATATAAGATGAAGGGGACTATGAAGACTTGTGGTCGGTAGAAGGACTGCATTGCCTCATTAAACTGTTGTTTCTTGAGGAATTGCAAAGCTTAAGGTTCTCTTCAATTGAGAACCAATCGATTGTGCTGCTGTTCCAGTCTCAAGCCCTTTTAACGTGAGTAATTGTGCCATATCTCAAAGCACTGTTACACAGTAGTTAGTCGACAGTCCCACACAAAAATAAAACCATCATGTCATCAGTCTGCAGACAAATTGGGGATCTAATAGTAGCAATCAGAGGTAGAGAAGAAGAAGAAGAAGAAGAAGAAGAAAGAAAGGAAGAAAAGAAGAAGAAAAGAAGAAGAAGAAAAAGAAAAAGAAGAGAAGAAGAAGAAAAGGGAAGGAAAAGCAGAAGAAGGAGAAGAGAGAGAAGATAAGTCATTATCAAAGGCATAATCCTTCCCGGCTATGTCCCCCGAAATTACATGAGTTTGGGTCGAAGAAGAAAAAATAAATACAGAAAAAGATGATATTAATGAATATGAATAATCTCATCTCTGTTTCCCAACTTACAGAGTTTGAATTTGGAAGGTCTATCCAGATTTGAAGACATATGGGGGAACAACGATGACGTGTGATTTTCTCTACAAAACTTACAGTATTGAATTGCCCAATAGCTTAGAGACTTAACTTTCTGTGCAATAAACGATGGTTGGGGCAAAAGAAGCTCAACATTGCCCCCTCAAACAACAAAAGGACAAATAGATGGTGTGATGGGTTGTGAATGATAACACCTCAATGCAAATCTATACTTCGAACCCTTACACTAGTTTGAAAAGGACGGGAAATATTCCTCTCCGGTTAGTAATCATTTTATATAATCGGATTAATTTCTCCATAACTCTTAAGTTTGTGAAAATACATTTAATACTAGTTGTTTAAATATTGTCATTCGTAACTTCTATTCGGATTTATTCCAATAAAATAAATTTTATTAATGAATACATTCATAAAGGTACAAATAAGAATTTGAATATCTAATGGTACTGGTCATGAAGAGATTTTTAATCAAGTTAGACATATCTGTAAAACTCTACTTTGTTGTTTCCTGTCCACTGCAGATCAAATCTGAATTTCAGTGATTGATCAAGATATTTTTTAAGATGTTATGTGGCTCTACTTGAAAATTAATTATATATTGACATTGTTTCAGATGTTATAGTTGATGGATATTTATTTTCTTTTTATTAGTTTTTTTTTTATATTGACTAAGGTTAACACACTATGGAACCAATCTCTTATAATGAATTGATCCAATGATATTAATTTCATGTATGATTAATCATATAATTTTCTATATATTAAATTGCTTGACTGTAATTTGATACATTTTATACTTTATTTTTATTACTTTTTGTTGAGAATGCCCTATGAGTCAATATATTTGTTTATAACATTTTATCTTTTGATAGGTGTATTAATGCCTATGTAGTGATGACAAGACTCTAAATCATTCAGAAGATTTTATTGGCAAAAGAACATCAAATCCATTTGATATATACATATATGATCCTTTAGAACAATTCGCAAGACACTAAAAGTTTTTCAGATTTTTCTTTTTTTTTTTAATCTCAATGTCTAATTATAATGTTGTAATTTCTTTAAATTATTAATTTAAGATGACTCATTGTTATCTTTGCTATGCTTGAATCTCAGTATTTTTATGGTATCATATGAATATATGAGTTTATGATTGTCTTAATATTCAAGCCACGACCTAAATGAATCCTTTTATTATAATTAGAAAGATTAAACTACATTTATGCGATTCTAGAGAAACCTTGCATAAATGACATATTTTAACATTTAATAATTTGGTAGCTAATATTTCTATAATGATTCACTTTATCCTAGTACGTATGAGTTGTGATTGCACTTTTAAGAAAAATCACTTTTAATTAAACTAAAAGAAAAATCAATTGTGGCATGGTATTTTAAAAAAAAAAAAAAATTAAGCATGTACCAAAAATGTTATAGGAAGATCTACTTTTTATGATGAGTAATATGATATAAATGAAGGCTAATGTGGAATTGAGTAATAAAAGGAAATTACGTAGAACATCAAACTTCTTTGTAATAAATTTGTTTAAAATCTGACTTTATGGAACAATAAACATATTAAAATATATAATCAGAATAACATCTTTTTATAATATAATTGTTGCATCCTTTGTTATTTCTAATGTTTCTCAATTTCTAAAAATGCTATTAGATTAAACGTCTTTCTTTGCATATTCTATGATCTTTTAATTAAATATAAAATATTCTAATGGTAACTATAACATAAAACTAATAATAGCTAGTAATTTGGCCCAATCGTAAAAAATGAATTAATAAACAAATTATCACCATTATGCATACTTTTTTCATTGAATGTAACTAAACAATGTTGAATATTAACAATGTTGCCTTTAGATACCGTTATTTATTTTTTAACTTAAATAAATAATATAATAAATTTATATAAAATAAAACGTCTTATATAAATATATTCCTATAATTCTTTTTACAAAAATTAAATTCATATAGCAAATCTATTGATATAATTTTTTTTAATAATTTTTAAACGCATGACCTTTTTGGTATAGCTTTGAATTTCTTGTATTTTATATCACAAAGTTATTAAGATTTTTTCAATTTTAAAAACGGAAAATAGAAGGCCCCCTATTTTCCGTTTTTAAAATAAAAATAGTCTAAGCTTTGATATAGAAAATACAAGAAATCTCAAAGCTCATACCAAAAAGTGAATGTTAAAAATTTATTAAAAAAAAAATTTATATCAAAAGATTTTGCCATAATATGAAATTTAATTTTTTTTAAAAATATATAAGGTAAATATATTTTTTATATAATGTTTTTACTTTTATTAAATTTTTATTATTATTTATTTAAAAGTATAAAAATAAATAAAGTACTAAAGGAAACATTGTTATGATTCAAATTGTTTAGTCTAATTCAAATGGAAAATATGTATGCATAATTTGATTATTTTTTAATTCATTTTTACGATTGGGCCAAAATTAATTTTTATTTGTTTTATGTAATGTACACATGTTTAGAATATTTTATATTTAATTCAAAATCATAGAATATCAAAGAAATGACTTTTCTAATAGCATTTTAAAATTAAACATTAGAATACACAAAGGATGCAGCTTATAATTATGAAAAAAGATGTTATGATTATTTTAATTTTTATTGTTCCATAAAGTCAATTTACTACATTTATTAACAATGAGTTTTGATGTCTACTGTAATTCCTTTTTTACAATTTCATTACCATTTATATCATATTTACTCATCCATAAATTAGATCTTCCTATAAATTTTTGGTACATGCTTAATTATTTTTTTTTTTAAAATACCTGCCTACATTGATTTTTTCTTTTAGTTAATTAAAAGTGATTTTCTTCAAAGTTGCAATCACAACTCATAACGTACTAGGATAAAAGTTGATATATAGGAAATATAAGCACCAAAATATTAAATGTTAAATATGTCATTTATCCATGGTTTCTCTAGAATCGATAAATGTAGTTAATCTTTCTAATTATAAATAAAAGGATTAATTTAGGTCTGCTTGAATATTAAAGACAATCATAACTCATATTCAAGACATAAAAATCCGACATTACAAAGCATAGCATCACATAACATTGATCATCTTAATAATATTTTAAAAGAATCAACATATAATTAGACCTGAGATTAAAAAAAAAAAAAAAAAAAGTCCTGAAACTTAGTGGTCTCAATTGTTCATAAAGGATCAATATTAAGTATACAAATCATTGATTCTGTTTGCCACAGATCTTCTGAATTGATTTGACATCGTCTTAGTCATCATTTACATAGCATTAAAACACCTATCAAAGATAAAAATTGTGTTTTAAAACAATATATTGGAACTCCTATGCCATTCTCAACAAAATTAAAATAAAAGATAATAAAAGTACAGATCTAGTTCTCAAGCACATTTTATATATATAGAATATTTATTGATATATCCATACAGTGTATTAAGATGTTTGGCAATCAAGTCTTATAAAGAGATTTTTTCCAATATGTTTAATCCTATGTCATATAAAATAAAAACTATAAATAAAAAATTCACATCATATAAGCATCTTGACATGTGAATATTTATAATAATTTTCCGGTGAGCCACTTCACACTTAAAGAATATCTTGAACAT
This sequence comes from Vitis amurensis, assembly GCA_037355405.1. NCBI lineage: Eukaryota > Viridiplantae > Streptophyta > Magnoliopsida > Vitales > Vitaceae > Vitis > Vitis amurensis. Next base: position 6,364 of record JBAPGN010002378.1, read on the forward strand.
CAATATGAAATCAGATTTTCTGCATGACAGAAACAACAAGAAGTTTAGATAATGTTAACTGATTGAACAATATATCTCATCAATTAGCATTGTCAAAATTCCATTAATAGTAGCTTTATGATTTATTTCATATATATAATTATAATTTTATTGGACAAAATTTATAGAGTCGAATGACATATTTTAAAAACAATAGTGATGTAAATGGTATTTCACCACCTTAGTGTTATCGGAGAAATTATATCCAATTCTATAAAAGTGATACTAACCGAGGGAGGATATTTCCCGTCCTTTTTCATACGTAGTAAAGGTTCAAGTATAGATTTTGGCATAGTGTGTTCCATTCCAACCCATCCCCCTCTTTTTGTCTCGATTTGTTTGAGGGCAATGTTGAAGCTCGTCTTTCCCACCACATACGTTTTATTTGCACGAAAAGGAAGTCTTCTAAAGCTTTGGGCAATCATACTGTAGTTGTTGTAGAGATCACACGTCATCGTTCCCTTCCATAGCGCCTTCATTTTGGTAGCCTTCCAACATCAAAGCTCTGTAGTTGGGAAACAGAGGAATGAATATTATTCTATTCCATTAATATATTCTTTTTTTTTTTTTTTTTCTTCTTCCGACACCAAACTCTGTAATTCGGGGACATAGCGGAAGAGATTATGCCTTTGATTAATGACTTCTTCTTCTTCTTCTTCTCCTTCTTCTTCTTCTTCTTCTCCTTCTTCTTCTTCTTCTTCTTTTTCTTCTTCTTCTTCTTCTTCTTCTTCTTCTTCTTTTTCTTCTTCTTCTTCTTCTTCTTCTTCTTCTTCTTCTACTCTGTGCCTACTATTAGATCCTCCATTTTCAACCTGAATCATGAAATTGTTGAAGGTTTTTGAGGTGGTACTTCACTAACTTAGGCGTGAACAAGTGCTTGAGATTGCCACAATTACTCACGTACAAGTGCTTGAGACTGGAACAGCGTACAATATCGATTGGTCTCAATTTGAAGAGAACCCTTAAGCTTTGCAATTCCTCAAGAAACAACGAGTTTAATGAGGCAATGCAGTCCTCTACCGACCACAAGTATTCTATCCCCTTGCATCTTGATATCAAACATGCTTTTAAATCCGACGCTCATCTGAGGATTGAGTAAACGTCCAATAGGGCTAGTGGGAAATGACATCTCTATCTGGAAAAACTGGACATCTTGGTAGGGGCACAAGTGGTAGTCTCATGTGTCTTTTGCTTTCCCAAAATTAACATGCCTCCACTTTACTTCTTACAAAGTCCATTTCTTTTGGTAGAAAAATCGAATCCATTTATTAACACGATAGTGAGTAAGTCTTCGGCTATGTGTTTTGTCCATCATGTAGCTATTAAATTGTGTAAGACTGGAAAATTGCTTCAAGATCCCATAACTTTCTAACCCACACAGCTCCTCACTTTTACTCCGGAAGTCTTGCATCTACAAGTCTACCACTGTAGTTGAACAAGATTGGAAAGAAATTGGAAGCGGGATGGGGAAAAGAAAGCAGTTTGAGACTCATTGAAATGTTTAAGCTGGATCAAATTTCGTCTGATACCATCAGGCATTGTTTCGACATTCGATTGTCATCCAAGATCACTCTCTCAATTCTTTAAGCTTGCTCATGAAACTACCCGGTTTAAATGCACAATAAAAAAATTAGAGCTCGAAGTTTACTTTGTCATATAGAATCTGGTAGGATGCAATGTTTGTGTATAGACAAGTCTAGAATCTAAGGCAGGCATCGTGCCAAAGAAGGAATTTGGAAGACCTTTATAGAGTAGCGAATGGATAAGAACGCATGTTATCTTGAAGAAAGCAGGGGAAAGCAGGCCAGTCGGTAACAAAAGATCAAAGTTGAAGTCGCACTGTCGCATTATATGAAACTCTTTCCTACATATTTTGCACTCTGATCTCGCTTGCGAGATCTCCAAATTTCTTAGGTTTTCACCATGAATGTGAGAATTCTTTGTTGTTATGTTGAACCATGTCCTGATTACATATCATCTTACATAATTTTCCATTCCCACATCTTTCCAAAACAACATTTGTCAAAGTTTGTCAATTAGCAATGCCCTCTATCACGCTCTGCTTCCAACTTCCCATTTCTTCTACAACCTCACTAATCCACATTCTATAAAGACACCCTTCTGATCATAAAACTCTTCAGGAACAATGTACATAGTAGCAAGACTTCTGGAGTTTTTCATCATTTCAACCGTTGTGTATGAATTCTCAATATTTTTAAATACATCATTTTCCATGTCGATGTTGCCTTTAACATGTTCCCTAATCATTAATGCTTCCTCCTCCACAATGCTAAATACGACAAACCATACGTTCTGCTGTGTGACATGCAAGAGGCAAACCGCCACATTTCCCTTGATAATACCATGGCTATTTTCTTCTTCTTTTTGTACTCAGTGCATTGTACCGGCTTCAAGGTTTTTTGAAAAGCTCCCATGCTTCCTATCTCAGAAAGTGGTTCATTTTGAGATAATTTCGGTTCATCCCTTCTTAGGCACACATCCCTGATTGTAGTGGTGCTGATCAGTTTTCTCCATCAACTCAATTTGGAATTCCAACCTCGCCTGGGCATAAACTTCCCTAATCATCTAATATACAGAACAAACTTGTTTTCTTTGCAATCCTTTGATAATAAGGAGCAGCTCTATCTTTTCATTCTTCCTCTTCTGAAATGTAAATATTTTTCCAGCAATAGCATTCCTGCAACCTACGAATCTAGTCTTTTGATACAGTCAACCCATATAGACATTGCCGAATGTGTCCCATTTTCCAAGCAGCCGATTGTGAATATTATAACAACAGTGTTTTGCCAATCCTCCCATTCCCCAAACTCAATGGCTTTGTAATTGGAATTTCATCTTCCTCTAAGCATGTCCAAATGTCTTCATCGTTCTTTTGGCTAGTATTCACCTATTAGCTGTGTTGTTAACATGCATTTCCTTCAAATCTTGATTACATCAATTAAAATCCCATTAGAATTCCTTTCCCAACCAAACATATCATCTACCTTTTTCCTATCGCTTCAAATTGCTTGGAAACTGAATCTGAAAATATCTCTCTCTCCATTCTGCTCTCGTTGTTGTAAACTATTTCCAAGTTGCACTTCCATCAACAATTTTCAACTTCCTCTCTTGTTTCTTCGACGGTTTACTTGCATTTTCTAGACTCAGTATTGATATCGTTGTCTAAGACACTTCGAGTCTTTTCCTTTTCTCTCTAATTACGGATTCCACATTAATATTTTGTGGTAGTTGAAGAAATTAGAAAGGATGACCCACATATCTTTCAATAGCTCCACATATCATTGCGAAAAATACGAACTGATTGAATAATGTACCATGAACTATATGAATTGAACACACATTCATTAAAAAAACTCAACAATAAATAACAATTTTGAGCCTAATAGATTTTAATGAACCTTTAAAATCTACCACAAGTTTAATAGTCTTACGCTTTTTCTTTCTTTCACTTGTATTAAATGTGCCTTAAATTTTCTCTTTGATATATATTCTTTTGAAAAAAGAATTCTATTGGTATAAGATAACATTTTATGGCATAATACTAAGGGTGATAGCATTTGTGTAAAAGTTTGGAATGAGGTGTCAGTTCAAATTATACAATTACAAGACTGTTAGCTTAATTCATGTTTCAAAAATTCAATCAAATATGATTACGAGCATATATAGATATGTCACAACTACAAATATGCATTCTAAAGACACTTAAATGGATATAAAATTCTTGAGGAATATTTTATATTAACAAAAATTTAAACGTTAGCAAAAAGCCTATTATATACATTGATGTCATGTGGGAATAAGACAAGTTCTTTTGTAGATAAACAAAAAAATTTTTTTTGGAAATATTTCTTTTTCTAGATAATAAATATTCATTTACATTATCTGGAGTATATTTTGTTTAGCTTATTTTTAAAAATAAAAATCTCAAGAAATTAAAGGCAATCCAAATATTATCATGACAACTCATAGGGAAGAGTCAAGCCCTCCAAAGACATAATTCAAAGTTAAGATGGTGAGGAAAAGTGAAAAAGTATATGGTTTGTTTTTAAAATATTAAACTTCTTAAGTTTTTAATGATGTTGGAATTGTTCAAAGAATTTTTAAGATTTTCAAAGTTTGTTCAAAATGCTAAGATTTTCGAAACTTCAAGTTTCAAGTTTTAACTTTCAAGGTTTAAATTTGTAAAAAACTTCTATTATGGATTAAGTCATTAAAGTTTTTAATCAACAATCTCGAAAAAACTTAGAGATTCAAATACCACAAAGCTTTTTTCATTTAAAATAATTTAATACTATAACTTGAAGTGAAAAATAATTTCAAATATTAAATCAAAATAGTTTACTTATTTTTAATGGGTATTTGGTAAATTAACTTAGTGATTTAATATCAATTAATAACTTAATTTAGGTTATTAAATAAATTAATTATGTTTGGTAAAAATAACTTAATACCAAAATTTAAAATAAAAAATAACTTTATATATTAACTATTCTAAATCTCAAATTTTTTTTACCTCACTTACCTATATTTAGTGAAAATATATTTTACAACTATGACTATATCCACAACTCATTTTTTTATAGTATATCTTTTAAATTTTTAAATTTTTAAAAATAAATTTTAAAGACATAAAGTAAATTTATACTTTTTATACAAGAAATTTCATGTTTACATAGAAGTTTTTAATTTGGAAAAAGAAAAATAAGAAACGTACTCAAATCAACACTTAGATATGTAGTAGATCTAAAAGATACGAAATATAAATAATTAAGCCCAAGATCCAAAAGTTCATATATAACTGAAATAAAGGATATTTGATTGAATGAATTACGATATGGAAAGGAGATTTAAAGAAAAACATTTCTAAACATAAAATACATATAAAAAAGAAACCTAAATTTCTTAAATTCATTTTAACCAACTGCTAGACTAAAAATCAATAAAATAAAAAATATGGATTAATATTTAAGAATTAATTAAATCGAAAAAACAAAACAAAGGGAATGACAAAAAAATAAAGATGCTATATATGAATAGGATAAAAGATGGAAATAAACTTTACCTTGATTATATGATTCTTCTCAAATGAACTGAGTAACCTGAAAACATAAGATTGTGAAGAAAATACTTGAAAGACTACCAGAACGAGAGAGACTTGGCATAGGAGTTAGATAAAGATGAACTAAGAATTATGTGGTAGTGTAGGAATGAGCAATTCCACCCAAGAAGATAATGATAATGGCTGTAGAAAGAAAGAAAAGATGTGGGGTTAGGTTGTCCCATCATTTCTATCTCTCTTTTACCTTCTTCTCTCTTCCATCTGTGTGTGTATCTGTGTGTGTTTGTGTGGAATTTATCATCTAGTTGGGTTGTACTTATGCCAATGATTAAAAGTCAAAATAATTTTTTTTAGTTAATAAAGGAAATAAATTTAAAATTATTATTTTTTATTAATAAAAAATCAATTAATTAGTATCTATTTGAATACACTTTCTACTTTTTATTTTTGGAATTATAAAATAATAGTAATTTTTGTACAAAATACAAAAAATTATTAAAAACTTATATTGAAATTTAAAATGGTAAAAACAAAAATTGACGTATCAAAAAACATATATTACCTTAAATTTAATTTTTTTTTTTAAAACATGGAATAAATCTAAATTTTTTGTATAAGAAGTTTCTAATTTTTAAAATGAAATTATAGATCCCAAAATTTGTCCCAATTTTATTTTTACATTAATTTTGAGCCCAATTTTATGTTTAGATTTCAAATTCCAATTACATGTGTTTTTTTCCCATTCACCATTTAATAGTTTTTATTATTTTGTATATTATTTTATTTTATTTTATTATTATTAATTTTATTTTTTAATTTTGTTATTATTATTATTATTATATTTTATTATATTTTATTTATTTATTTATTTTCTCTCTCCTCTCTCCTCTCTATTCCTATTTCTCACCACGGACCACTCCTTCTCTCTCCCCCCATTTTTCCCCCCATTTTCCCCTCACCCTCCATTCTTCCCACATCGCGGACCCCCACCACTCTTTTTCTCTCCCCCCGTTAGTTCCCCCATTTTCCCTTCACTTTGTGGTCTTCCACACGGCTCATCCCCCCATTTTATTTTTATTTTTTTCCTCCACTCTCCTACTTCCCACATGGCCACCCCCATATTTAGTGGCCTCCCCAATTTTTTTTTTTCTTTCGTTGCTACTCTTTCTGAAGACGAAAGGAACCGGCCCATTTTTTTTTTCTTTTTCCTCCATTCCCCTTCTTCTTCCCACGACCAGCCCCATTTTTTCTTCTCATCCTCCTCCATTCTCTATTTTTCTTTTTCTTTTTTTTAGCGTGTTCGCCCCCGTCTCCAATAGAGGCCAACGGCTTCATTTTTATTTTTTAATCTTTTTTCTCTCTATTTCTGTTTTTTATTTTCCCGGTCGAAAAAAACTCATCTTCATATCCACAGCTGGATAGTAATCGTCGGCGAGCTGACGCCGGCAACGTCATTTCCGGCAGTCGGGATCCTCTCCTTTTCCACCCGTTTTTTCGATAGTTTATTATTTATTATATTATTTATTATTATTATTATTATTATTATTAATTATTATTATTATATTATTTACTACTACTACTACTACTATTTCTTATTTATTTTTTATTTTTTTATTTTAATAATAATTGTTGTTGAAATTGGACTTGTGTATTTATGTTTGTTTGTGGGCTTTATATTTGAGTTTTGTTGGAAATCAAGCCCACGTCGTCTTCCTGCCTGTGCATGTTCCTCCCCATATTTAGCATCCTCTGTTTACTTCTCTGAATTAGTGTAATGTACAGCCTTTATTATAATTGATTTAGGAGTAATTCTAGCAAGGTAGTTTATTCACTTTCCATGTAAGAGTTTATTCACTTTCCATGTAAGGGAAATTTCGTCCGGTGATAGTGTACCATTCCGGAATTGTCTCATATCTGTAGGCTATCTATTTATGCTTTCTTTCATTGTAAAGAGATGCATCACAGAATGAATTGAGTCTGTGTTACTCCATAGTTTGTCTTCAAATTCTTCATATTTTAGTCTTCAAATTCTTCATGGTATCAGAGCAGGTTTAATCCTGTCTCATCATCTTCATCTTTAGTCAGTATTTTTTTTCCTACTCAATTCTATTCTTCTAGTTTATGCCTAAATACGGTCCAGCCTTTGGAATGGCTACCAACTCATCATCCTCTACTTCTGATATCATCATCTCATCGTCTTCATCCTCTCATCAGATGAAAACCTCTCATCTTCCAATCACAGCTCATAAACTGAATGGGCAAAATTATTTGTAATGGTCTCAGTCCATATTAATGTTTATACGGGGAAAGGAAAAAGATGACTACATCACCGGAGCTTCGGCGGCACCAGAAACCACAGCATCAACCTACAAAAAGTGGATAGCAGAAAATAATATGGTCATGTCCTGGCTAGTCAACTCTATGACCACTGACATTGGTGAAAATTTTCTGTCATTTGATACTGCCAAAGAAATCTGGGACATTGCAAAAGAAACTTTCTCAGACGAGGAAAACACATCTGAAATCATCCAGATTGAAGGCATCCTCCACGATTTGTGTCAAGGAAACCTTACGGTAACTGAATATTTCAATACTCTTACTCGTCTATGGCGTCAACTTGATACGTTTGAGGTTCATAACTGGAATTGTGTTACAGATGGTTTGTTGTATAAAAAGATTGTCGAAGGGAAACGTGTGTTTAAATTTTTATTAAGCTTGAACAAAAATCTTGATCAAATTAGAGGAAGAATCATGGGAGTAAAACCTCTACCTAGCCTCAGAGAGGCATTCTCTGAAGTCCGTCGCGAAGAAAGTCGGAAAAATCTCATGATGGGATCCCATCAACAACTGAATATGGCATAAAGCTCGACTCTTAAGACTCAATTCGCTCCTTTTGACAACAGTCAAAAAATTAAAGGTGGTAGACCTTGGTGTGATCATTGCAGAAAGTCGGGACACTGAAGAGAAACTTGCTGGAAGATTCATGGAAAGCCAGTAGATTGGAAGCCACGTCAACCACTTGAGAAAGAAGGACGAGGCAATCATGTGGCTACCGATGAACAATCGCCACAACCTGAAGCTAGCCCTTTTAATAAGGAGCAAATGGAGATGCTTCAGAAACTACTGTCTCCTCTTTTGTCAGTACAGTCACAAACTGGCTCATCTTCCAACTAGGTCATTGGTTCCGGAACCTTGGCTCACAAAGGTAATTTTTTGAGTGCCTTCACTGCTAGTAAGAAACGTAAAAAAACCTTGGATCGTGGACTCAGGAGCATCTGATCATATGACGGGAGATGCGACAATTTTTGATACATATAGCTCATGTCCAAATAATTTAACAGTCCGAATAGCAGATGGTTCACTATCAAAGGTTGCCGGAACAGGTTCAGTTGTGTTATCAAGGGATCTTACTCTCAACTCTGTTCTCCTTGTTCCTAACTTGGACTGTAATCTATTGTCAATTAGTAAACTCACTAAGGAAAAGAGGTGTATTACTAATTTTTCCTCCACTCACTGTGAATTTCAGGATTTGGATTCGGGAGAAGACGATTGGCAATGCTGAGGAATGCTCTGGACTCTACATCCTTAAGGAGCGCCACGATCCACAAGAGCAACCTCAAATGGCAGTTGGTAGTAATTCTTTTTCGGTTTCATGTCAAAATAACGATAGTACAATTATGTTGTGGCACTATCGCTTAGGTCATCCAAATGTTATGTATCTCAAGCATTTATTTCCTTCATTATTTAACAAAAATCCAAAATCCTTTGAGTGTGAAATCTGTCAATTATCAAAGCAAGTCCGGTCTCATTTTCCCATTCAACCCTATAAAGAGTCTAGTCCATTCTCAATGATTCATAGCGATATCTGGGGTCCGTCAAGAATAAAAAATGTAACTGGTACTAGGTGGTTTGTCTCATTCATAGATGATCACACTAGATTAACTTGGGTATTCCTCATGAAAGAAAAATCTGAAACGAGTCAAATTTTCAAAAATTTTAAAAATATGATTCAGACCCAATTCCAGTCAAAAATACAAATTCTAAAGTCTGATAATGCTAGGGATTATTTCAACTCCATTCTAGGAGAATTTCTAGCACAAGAAGGGATAGTTCACTTAAGTTCATGTGTTGATACCCCACAACAAAACGGAATCGCTGAAAGGAAAAATAGGCATTTGTTAGAGGTGGCTAGATCACTAATGGTCTCCATGAATGTTCCAAAATTATTCTGGGGGCAAGCTGTCCTTACGGCAGCCTACCTCATCAATAGGATGCCGTCTAGGGTACTAAAATTCCAAACACCTTGTCAAACACTCCTAAAATCCTTTCCGACTACTCGTCTCATCTCCACTATCCCACCCAAAATTTTTGGGTGCTCTGTCTTTGTTCATATCAATCAACAACATAGAAGTAAACTTGATCCTAGGTCACTCAAGTGCATCTTTCTTGGGTATTCTTCAAATCAAAAAGGGTATAAGTGTTACTCTCCGGTCACAAGAAAATTCTACAATTCAATGGATGTCACCTTTTTTTAAACCCAGCCTTACTATCCCAAAAACGATATTCAGGGGGAGAATTCAACTTAGGAATATCAATTTTGGGATCTTGAGTCATTTAGTGAGTCACCCATCACCACTGAAAATCACATTCCTCCAGAGTCATTTAATCAGCCCGAGTCCATTGTTGACTTGTGGGATAAGGAGCACATCTAAGAGGAAACGGAGGAAGGAGCACTTTCTCAACAAACCCATGAGGCTGAACCGGGTCCTAATCCAAGCAAACTTCCAGGTAACAACGCTCCTAATGGTACTGTTGATTCCGAGTTAGAAAATGATATTCTTAACATGCCTATAGCTTGGAGGAAAGGAGTTAGATCATGCACTCAGCATCCCATTGGAAATTTTATTTCTTATGATAAGCTATCACCTACGTTTCGTGCATTCACTTCTAGCATCACAGAGATACAAGTTCCTCGGAATATTCAGGAAGCTTTCAAGTATCCTAAGTGGAAGGCGGCAGTCGATGAGGAAGTTCGGGCGCTGGAAAAGAATGGTACGTGGGAAATTACTGACCTCCCAAGAGGTAAGAAACCAGTTGGGTGTAAGTGGATTTTCATAGTAAAGTACAAGGCAGATGGTAATGTGGACAGGTATAAGGCTCGGTTGGTCGCCAAAGAATTCACCCAATCCTATGGCATTGACTATCAGGAAACTTTTGCTCCAGTTGCCAAGCTCAATACTGTTCGTGTACGTTTATCCTTGGCAGCTAATCTCAATTGGTCGCTTCACCAACTTGATGTGAAGAATGCCTTCCTCAATGGTGACTTAGAGAAAGAAGTTTACATGGACATTCCTACTGGACTTGAGACGACATCAAATTTCAACAAGGTTTGCAGACTCCGAAAATCCTTGTATGGTCTCAAACAATCTCCCAGGGCTTGGTTTGAACGGTTCACTAAGGTAGTGAAAGGGTACGGATTCGTTCAATGTCAATCCGATCACACATTATTTGTGAAACACTTCCCATAAGGGAAGCTGGCAATTATCATTGTATATGTGGACGACATAATTTTGACAGGTGATCATGAAGAGAAAATTGACTTACTTAAAAAATTACTGACAAAGGAATTTGAGATCAAAGATCTTGGAAACCTCAAGTACTTTCTCGGAATGGAGATTGCTAGGTCAAAGAAAGGTATAGCAGTCTCACAACGCAAATACGTTCTAGACTTATTGAATGAAACAGGAATGCTAGGATGCAAGCCGGCAGAAACGCCCTATGGATACAACTGTCAAACTGGAAGAAAGTGATGGAAGTGCGCCAGTTGATAAAGGAAGATATCAACGTCTTGTGGGGAAACTCATCTATCTTTCTCATACAAGGCCAGACATTGGCTTCTCCGTTAGTGTGGTAAGTCAATTCATGAATAATCCAACCGAAAAACACATGACTGCTGTGATCAGAATATTGAGGTACCTCAAGATGACACCGGGAAAGGGTCTCTTCTTTCAAAGAACAACAAAGAAAGAGATTGAGATTTTTTCAGATGCAGATTGGGCAGGTTCAGTGACTGATCGGAGATCAACTTCAGGCTATTGTTCATTTGTCTGGGGGAACTTGGTTACATGGCGAAGCAAGAAACAGTCAGTGGTAGCTCGTAGCAGTGCTGAGGTAGAATTTCGTGCTATGGCACAAGGTATCTACGAGGGAATCTGGTTGAACAGGCTGTTAGAAGAATTACGGGTTCCATTGAAGCATCCCATGGTGTTATACTGCGACAATCAAGCTGCCATCAGTATCGCTAAGAATCCGGTTCATCATGATCGAACTAAGCACGTGGAGATAGATCGACACTTTATCAAGGAAAAGATTGAAGAAGGAGTTTTCAAAGTCAGCTACACTCCGACAAACTGTCAAACGGCTGACATTCTCACAAAAGCTCTTGCTCGAGTTAACTTCGAAGATCTGACAAAAAAACTTGGAATGATCAACATCTACAACGCGACTTGAGGGGGAGTGTTGGAAATCAAGCCCACGTCGCCTTCCTACCTGTGCATGTTCCTCCCCATATGTAGCATCCTCTGTTTACTTCCCTGAATTAGTGTAATGTACAACCTTTATTATAATTGATTTAGGAGTAATTCTAGCAAGGTAGTTTATTCACTTTCCATGTAAGAGTTTATTCACTTTCCATGTAAGGGAAATTCCGTCCGGTGATAGTGTACCATTCCGGAATTGTCTCATATCTGTAGGCTATTTATTTATGCTTTCTTTCATTGTGAAGAGATGCATCACAGAATGAATTGAGTCTGTGTTCTCCATAGTTTGTCTTCAAATTCTTCATATTTTAGTTTTCAAATTCTTCAAGTTTCATTAATTAGTATGAAATTTGGGTTAATTTGTTATTAGAGAATTAATATGAAATTTGAGTTAATTTATTGTTGATGGATTAATTTGAAATTTGTTAATTTGGTTTGTGGTTATATTACATTTAGTGATTAATTTGAGATATTTGGATTATATCAATTGCATATTGTTTATTTGGATTTGGGTCTATTGTTAATTTGTTATTTGTTTAGGCTTATTAGATTGGGTTTGAATTTTATTTCCTTTGACCATGCATATTTTTTATGTGGGCTTGTTAATTGATGTGAATTTTGGGGCACAAAATGTGGGTGAGATTTGTTGGATTATTTGAATATTTGATATGAGCTTGACCAATTTGAATTATTTGATTTGGACATGGGACAATTGTGGTGTATATTAAATTAGGCTAAGATTATGAAATATTAAATTTAGGCCTAGTAGAATTTACTTTAATTTATCCAATTTTTGGTTTTGTTGAATGTGTTTGAATTTTTGGTTATTAACTTGGATGTTTTAGGTTAAGACCTATAGTAATTTAGGATCATTTTAATTGGCGAAATTTATGGGACTAATTTGAAATTGGAATTTGGGTTTGAATATTTGCTTGGGATTTTGCACATCTCTTGATATTTACACTTGTGCTATCTTTGTTTTTGCATTGACCCATTCTACAATCTTGTTGGCTGGGTACGAATTGATAACATGTGGAGGTTGTGGTAAGTTTATTTAGGTACATATTTTATTTCCCACTTTTATTTGGTTTATTTTTATTAATTTTTGTAAATATTTGTTCGTATATATTTATTGAATGTGTACAGAATTGAACATCGAACAAATTAGAAATTTTGTTTAAGTGAGAGGAAGAATTCAGTAAGTGTGTTTTGATAAAACAATAATTTTGAAATATTATTTTTAATAAAAGAAAGTTTTTTTATTATTTATAAAAATTTAGGAAAACACATTTAGAAAAATCCAAAAGAATTGTTTTTAATAGAATTCGAAAAATTGTTTTTAATAAAATTAACCAAAAATTTCTTTGTTTAATAAAAATTGTCCGAAAATTGATTTATAAATAATGTTGTCCCAAAAATTAATTTTTAATAAAGTTGTCCAAAAAAATGTTTTTTTTAATGAATTCTTTTTACTTAATTAAAATGAGATTAAAAGTATTTTGAGAAATAGGGGATTTAATTATTTATTTATTTTATTTATTTTTTAAATGAAAATGAATCAAAATACTTTTGTAAATAAAATTGTAAAAATTCATTATTTTCTAGTAAAAACAAGTAAAAATAATCTTTGTGCCCAAATTGAAATTTTGTAATAAATTCTTTTGATACAATAAGAGTAAATAACTTTTCTTGAAAATTGAATACAAATGAAATTGAATCAAATCACTTGAAGAAAATGTTTTGTAAATAAATAAATTGAAATCACCCATTCAAAATTGTTTTTAATAAAATCCTTTGAAATTTTCAGAAAATCTAATTTTTTTCAAATATTTTTTTAATTAGTTCAATAAATCAATTTGCATAATTCTATTGTCATTTATTTTATACATTCTTGTCATTTTATTTTGCTATCACTTTTGTGTATATTGATTTATGTTTTTAATTTTGGTATCCATGATTAATTAGTTAATTGTCATAATTCCCTCAATTAGTTTAGTAGACATTGTATGTATACAGACTTAGAGGGGTGCTACGACTCACCACTGTACCTTCCCAATAAGTAACTTGACCCCCGAATCCAGACTCGGTTTTTCACATACCTGTTTTTTTCATTCAGGAGTCACACTTAGAGTTTTTCTTTCTTATTTTGTTTTTCCATTCAAAAATAAAATAAAAATAAGTGGCAACTCCAAGTCTTTTTCTAAAAATCAAATTTTCACTAAACAAATAAAAAAAGCGAGTCACGCCGTCGAGTAGGAACGCACGTGAAAATACGGGGTCCACAAAATGGCAACTCCACTGGGGATTATTTTTAGAGAGTCAAACTTGAACTCAAGTTGAGGGAAATGTGGCGTTTGATTGGTTGATCAGTGGATACCCCTCTCTACGTGTCTTTGTATGATTGAGTGTTGATTACGCGTCGAGAGCTTTGATATGTTTATCTATGATGCATATTTGGTTATTATTGTTCATTGGAGATGTTGACATGTTGATTACATCGATTGATTCTCTTACCTACTTTAGCATAGTGACTCTTCTTACTGTATGATTATCTTGCTTTCCTGGACATGTATATTCTCATTTTTGTATATCTCATTCATCTTGACATGATTGATTCTATTTGTTGTATATTATCTTGTTTATTTGAACATATTGTCTATTCTTGTTATATTTCTATCTTGCTTATCATATTATTGCCTAGCTTGTGTGTAGATATGAGTGATATACCTGTTATTTGCATGACTGCTTGGTGCATGACTGCTATTCTTTTATGTGATGCATGTGTTGCTTGTCTGTGTGGGACACACATTTGTCCCTTTACCTCCAACTCTCTAGACTCGATCGACCTTGTTTCACTTGATCTCGTATTTGATATGAGACTTGTTACTTTGTTTGCTCTTCGACCGAGCTAGCGATTAGGAGTAGGGTCTAGCGATGGGCTATGTTGATGTTTGGGAGCATTCTGGAGGAGGCCGACACATTGATGCTAATTGGAGTCTAATATTTGAAGACCTGTATAGCCCAGATCTAGATTTCATGGATATTTGTGTGATCAGTGTGTTTCTTTTTCTACTTTAGCTTCATAGGATTTTCGGATGCACCCACACCGCTCACCGTGCACTTTAATCAACTATTGAGTGTTGAGAGTTTTGAGATGTTTCACCATAGAAAACCCTCTGGCATGTCGAGGTAGTGCATGTGTAGAGGTGATGACCACCTTAGATGGAAGCGCCCCATCTCTTCGGAGGTGTGCAGAGGGTTGCGTACCGCCAAAGGTGATGATCGCTTCTGCTAGAGATCTTTTAAAGTCTATCTTTATCCTTTTAGAGGCACCTTGACCCTGTAGGTTGAGTTTTAGATCATTCGACTAGGATTTCCTCCCTACACGTGGGTGTATCTGAGGGCCTTCAAAACCTCTTTGGTCATAGTTTGGATTCAGTATTATCTCTTTTAGTCTTCAATTGAGAGTGCACCGAGATCAGTACGGGTTTGAGTTACAGTCGGACAGTCCTTTTACACTTTTATGCCTTGCTTATTCTAGTTCAGACTAGCATTTCTTCTATCTCGTGCTTCACACTCTTCGGGATTGGTTTTTCATTCTCAGTGTGGATTTACCATCTTGGGTCAGAGTAAAGGGGAACTTAGTTTGTTTTTTTCGAGAGATCAGACATGGATCAGCGGGTTGTCACAGTTGATCAATTCATGACCGCCATGGCTTCTATTCAAGAGGCCTTGGCTAGTCTCAGACAGTAGGTAGACAATCAATAGAGTAGACAACTTGTAGTTCAGGATGAGATGCCTTATAATTCATTGCCACCACCACCACTTGGTCCGACAGTGCCACAGGCCCCACCTTATATATTACATGGTCATTTTAAGGTTGCCTCACCTACAGTAGTACATACCACAGTCCTTGAGGATACTCACGCATGTATGGATGGTATTGAGCAACGTATCAAGCAATTGAGGGTATCTGACAGTTCAGCAGCTTGGGATGATCTTGAGGGTCATTAAGGGATTGATCAAAAGTCATAGAGGGAAGTTTAGACCTAATTGGAGCTAACCTTATTTCATTAGGGAGCTGACCCTAAAGGGTGCTGCATGGTTTATAGATCTAGATGGAAACCGATTCTCGGAACCAACTAATGTAAATCAGTTGAAGAAGTATTATGTTTGAGACCATGGTCGTAGGATGGGTGGTCATCATTTCGGTTAGACATATACCTTGTTATACTCTTTGGATATACAGACCGTTGCTAGCCCATTGAGTCTCACATGTGCATTAGAGTCTTTCTTTCTTATTACCTTGCTGACATTTCTACACCGGGATAGGGGCCCTTTAGTGTATGCATGCTTCATTTAGGAGTTTCATGAGCCTTGGGCCTACGGGCACACCTTTTTCTCATTATTTTTCCTACTACCGCACTACTGCATTCCTTCATATCTCATTAGTTGTGTTCTTCATCTCTCATTCTTTATTTTGTCTGCTACTTGTTTTGCTTCATATTCTCTCCACCCTGAATGGTGATGCTCCTCGATTCATTACATGGAGGATAGTCACATCATTCCACTATCTATCCTACGGACACTAATTTAGAGATCCTTAGTTTGAAAATGTCATTTTGTCAGAGAGAGTTTTTTGTTACCTTAGCACTTGGGAGTGTGTCTATTCATTATTGATATCATCTTTGGGGTTCATTTGTTTATGTTCAGAGTATGTGTGTTTTTATATATGTAAAAAAAAAAAAAAAAAGTTGAAAAAAATAAAAATAAAATTTGATTGATGTAAAAAAAAATTGATTGATGAAAAAATAAATAAATAAATAAAGGCACATGTGTGTATGTGCATAGTATTCTCCATCATTGAGCATGTATATTGATATTTGAGGGTCATTTTATCGAGTATGTTTGTTGATGGAAGTTCGTATGTGAGCTTTCTGAGGCTCTGCATTCTTTGTATTCATTTTGTCATTTTTCTTTAAGAGTGAGATGAGTGACCTTTTCTTAGGGACTCTAGGTCATTGTCCTTTCCATCATTATGTTCATTATTGATGTGACTTCACTCCATGTTTGATTTGAGTTGATCACCACCTTTATTCGTATATTCATTATTTTCCTATCATCCTTGTCATTGCTTGTGATTCAGCCTATTTGCTTCACTCCCATTGTTTTTTTCTTACATTGACCTATTCTAGGTTTGATATTTCTCTCGCATCATTCTTGCGTATCTCATTACCAATTCGATTTGCTTCATTGTCTCATTATTGATATTATATTCACATTTGGCACCATCGGGTCTATGGCTCACGAGCTTTTCTATACATGTTGCATTTTATACATAAGGGCATGATTTTTTATTGTTGGGTTTTTGGGCCTAGTTTCCCTTCATTTCTATTACCTTATCACCCTAGCCTACATTACGTCCCGTGTCTTAAGACCACCCTGAGGCCATGGGATCAGATGTCGTCTTCAACAGCCCCTACTTGGACTAGTATTTGAGATTTGGTTGATATTTAGATATCATCATGCTTCTTCTTCTGGGAGACGCCTCTTTGATGTTTGGACCTGATTCAGTTGTGGATTTGGATTACTTGGATCACACATTTGATGACGGATGATTTGAGGTTGTTCGATCTTTCGATCTATCACACATTTAATGTCATATTGGGACATGTTTCCTCTCTGACTGAGATTTATAGATCTTCATGGAGTTGCATGCTCATCTCCACTTATGAGATACACAGTTAGGCGATGACTTATTTGTTATCTTGTCATGATCCTCTGGCGGAGTCCCTTTTGAGTCATTCGGTCAGACTCACACTTTTCAACATTTAGATATCGTCATACTTCTCTTTCGAGATACGTTTCTTTTGATACGTGGGTCCAATTCAGTTATGGGTTTGGATTACAGAGATCACACATTTGATGATGGATGATTTCATGTCACTCAATTTCCGACCCGCCATACATGTGATGCCATATTGGAGCATATTTCCATTTCGATTGAGATTCACAGATCTTTGTGGAATTGCATGTTCATCCCCACTTATGAGATACACATCGAGACGATGACCCTCTAATGGATTCTCTCTGGATCTATCTAGTTAGGCTTGCACCTTTCGGCACTTAGATGTCATCATGCTTCCTTTCGGGATACGCCTTTTGATCTGTGGGTCCGATTCAGTTATGGACGTTGATGACTAGGATTACGTATTTGATGATGGATGATTTGAAGTCATTTGATTTTTTTAACCTATCACACATCAAGTGCCATACTAGGGCATATTCCGTTTCAAATGAGATTTATGGATCTTCATGGAGTCGCACGATGGTCTCTACTTACAAGATACACGCCGAGACGAGGACCTGTTCGTTATTTTATCATGATCCTCCAATGGAGCCCTACTTGACCCATTCAGTCAGGCCTGCATTTCTTGGCATTTAGATATCGTCATACGTCTTCTTTTAAGGCACACTCTTTTTATCTGTGAGTCTGATTCAGTCATGGATTTGGATTATTGGGATTACACATTTGATGATGGATGATTTCATGTTAGCTGATTTTTCGACCTACCGTACATCTGATGCCATACTATGGCATATTTCCATTTCAGTTGAGAGTTATAGATCTTCATGGAGTCGCACGATGGTTTCCACTTACGAGATACACGTCGAGACAAAGACCTATTCGTTATTTTATCATGATCCTCCAGTGGAGCCCTACTTGATCCATTCAGTCAGGCTAGTATTTCTTAGCATTCGGATGTCGTCATACGTCTTCTTTTGAGGCACGCTCTTTTGATCTGTGAGTCTAATTCAGTTATGGATTTAGATTATTGGGATTACACATTTGATTATGGATGATTTCATGTTAGTTGATTTTTCGACCTACCATATATTTGATGCCATACTGGGGCATATTTCCATTTCAATTGAGAGTTATAGATCTTCATGGAGGTATATGATCACTCTCATTTACGGGATGCACACTGAGACGAGAACGTGTTCGTTATTTTATCACGATCCCCCAGTGGAGTCTCTCGTTATTCAACCAGGCATGCACTGTTCAGCATTTAGATGTCATCATGCTTCCTTCCGAGATACACCTCTTGGATTTGTGAGCATGATTCTGTTATGGACTTGGATGACTAGGGTCACGCACTTGATGTTGGATGATTTGATGTCATTCGATTTTTTTCGACTTATCACACATTTGATGCCATACTAGGGCATATTCCCCTTTTGGTTGAGATTTATAGATCCCCAGCGATTTGCATGATCATCCCTAGTCGCGAGATACACGTCGGGTGGATGATTTGGTTTCATTTTGTCATGACTCTCTGGTGGACCTTCTCTTGAGCCATTTCGTCAGGCTCACACTTTCTGATTTTGTTGTGATTTTTTATGGAGTCATCTCAGGCGCATAGGATCCCACATCATCATTTTAGTGGGATACATGTCAGATCTTTTATATATCCCCACGGAGTTATTCTTGGGTTATCAGGATAGACCGGATACATCTGATGCCATACTGGGGCATATTTCCTTCCTCCATCTGTAGAGATGATGGTTTTCTCACAGATCTGTTACAATTTTCATCACTTAGCCAAGAGATATTGTATTTGCGCTATTGGTCACTATTCCTGTGATTTTCATTGAGATGAGCTTTCAGTGGAGCGTGACGTTCAAGTTGTGATTGTCCGACTATCCATGACCCTGCAATAGATTGTTTTGATGAGATCGTGGTAGTTACCCCAACAAACTATTCTCTTGAGACTCTCTAGTGGATCATTCGTTTGAGATGACGACGGGTTCTTCCAGTAGAGTATTTTGAGTGAGAGGAGTTCGACTTATTGTGACATCTCGTCAGGCATTGTGATCTAGTCATGTGGGTTGCGAGACTATGTGATTCATGCCCAGTCGAGTCTTTTAATCAAAAATATTTATAAATCCTATGACCTTATACTGGCGTAGCAAAGCTACTATAGTATAGCAGTTCTAGGGTCGAACTCAGGGATGGGTTTTCACTCTATCAATGACAGACTTTAAATTAGAAATTGAGTCTGATGATTTCCTTTAGCATAAACTTGAAGTTTAAAAGAAAATAAAATTGTTTTGAAAGTGGTGATTAAAACTAAACTCACATAGAACTAAGTAAAAATGGAAGAAAGAAAGTCTCCCAGAGCTAAAGGTTGCTAGGTTCAAGCTCAGGATGCAAAGTGGAAGATTTCGGATTTTTCTCCTCGCATTGGGGATTTAACCTATAGTTATTTCCCGAACCGGTATAGGTTTGACAATTAAGATTTAATCCATAAAAAGTCAATAGAGATGGTAGTCAAGGTCCATTAATGGCTTAAGACACTATGGGTTATCACCTTGAATCACTTTCCAATGGCTCGTACATGATAACTAATGGACTGATATGGATCTAGCAATAAGCATCCACAGAGACCTGAAGCTTACCATGTATTGGCCAGTCAAAGTGATTCTAAGGGATTTAAAGCAAAACTTTGGATTTAGAAGCCATTTATGGACTCCAACTACCTGAATTTAATGCACGGAAACTTTCCACCTTTTAATCTGGACTTTTCACCTAGCTTCCTTCACTCCAAGAAACTATAAGTTTAGCCTCTCATCCTCTGGGAAAACATCCTCAGAGGCTGTTTGGCTTCCAAGAAAATAGTAAATAGTAAAGAGAAAAAGAAAACAAAAGATACTCTGTATTTAGCTAAGTGTAGAATTTACATAAGTTGGTCTGCTGGAGAAAGTTCCCGACAGACCATAAAATGAAAATTACAAAACAATATATATCAGGTTGTTTACCCCTGTATTCTTGCTTAACAACTAAGGAAACATCTAATTGGTGGATTACAAGGAGAGAATTGGGATTTAGATAACAAATATCTGAAGTAAAATATCAAAAAACGTCGGTCGCAAATATCTGGAAGCACTCAGGAGAATTTCGCAGGCGCACAAAATGGTCGTTGTTCATTTCTTGTTTGGCGTTCAGAGCCACCACCTCTTTTCAGTCCGACGTTCAGAGTCACATCTTTACTTTGATGTTCAGAGTCGTAGTCTCATTTCGGCGTTTAGAGCCATCGTTCATTTTCCATGGCGTTCAGAGTTGTAGTCTCATTTCGGCGTTCAGAGACATCGTTCATTTTCATTTGGCATTCAGAGCCGTTGTTTCTATTCAACGTTCAGAGTCATATCCTCAGTTTGGCGTTTAGAGCCGTTGTTCATTTCTTGCTTGGAGTTCAGAGCCACCACATCTTTTCAGTTCGGCGTTCAGAGCTGCATCTTTACTTCGGCATTCAGAGTCGTCATCATTCTCAATTTTGGCGTTCAGAGCCATCATCATCTTCAGTCCCGACGTTCAAAGCCATCATCGCTTCTCAGTTTCAGCATTCGGCCCATCATCATTTTTAGTTCGGCGTTCAGAGCCATCATCATTCTTAGTTTCGGTGTTCAGAGCCATCGCCATGCTCACAGTTCGGCGTTCAGAGCCACTATCATTTCTAAGTTTCTATGTTCAGAGCCATCATCATTTCTCAGTTTCAGCATTCGAGCCATCATCATTTTCAGTTAAGCGTTCAGAGCCATCATCGTTCTCAGTTTCGACGTTTAGAGTCATCATTATGCTCACAGTTCGGCATTCAGAGTCATCGTCATTCTTCAGTTTGGGCGTTCAAGGCCACCATCTCTTTTCAGTTTGGCGTTCAGAGTCACCATCAGTTCTCAGTTTCGGTGTTTAGAGCCATCATTATTTTCAGTTCGGCGTTCAGAGCCATCATCATTCTCAATTTTGGCATTCAGAACCATCATTGCTTCTCAGTTTCGGCGTTCAGAGTCATCATCGCTTCTCAGTTCCGACGTTCAGAGCCATCATCGTCATGTTCACAGTTTGGCATTCAAAGTCACTATCTCTTCTCAGTTTCGACGCTCAGAGCCACCATCTTTTCTCAGTTTCGACGTTCAGAGCCATCGTTCATAGTTTGGCGTTTAGAGCCGTCGTTTGTCCTTAATTCGACTTTTGGAGTCATCATGTCTTTTTTTTTCGATTGACGTTCAAAGCCACCATCCTTCCTCAATTATGGCGTTCACAACCATTTTTTTTTTATTTTGTTTATTTATTTATTTATTATTATTATTATTTATTTTATTTATTTATTTTTAGTTTGGCGTTTAGAGCCATATTCATAGTTTGGCGTTCAGAGCCACTATCTCTTTTTAGTTTTGGTGCTCAGAGTCATAATCTCTTCTCAATTTGAGCGTTCAAAGTCACCGTCTCTTTACAGCTCGGTGTTCAGAGCTGTCATATCTTCTCAGTTACGACGTTCAGAGTCATCATGTCTTTCTTCAGTTAGGCGTTCAAAGCTGCATCTTCATTTCGGCGTTCAAAGCCATTGTTTATTTTAGTTTGACATTTAAAGTCGTGTTTTTAGTTTGGCATTCAGAGCCATTGTTCAATTTGGCGTTTAGAGCCGTATCTTCAGTTTGGCGTTCAGAACCATGGTTTTAATTCATCATTCAAAGTCATCATGTCACACTTTCAGTTCAGCGTTCAGTGCCACATCTTCGGTTTAGCGTTCAGAGCTGTCATTCGTTTCCAGTTCAACCTTCAGAGTCATCACGTCACATCTTCAGTTGGCATTCAGAACCATCGTTTGTTTCCAATTTTGACGTTTAGAGTCATCATCGCTTCTTAGTTACGACATTTAGAGTTATCCTTTTTAGTTTGACACTCAGAGATGTCAATTCTCAATTTTGACGTTCAAAGCTACCATCTCCAATTTGGCATTCAGAGTCACCACCTCATTTCAGTTTGGCATTCAGAGCCATTGTTCGTCTTCAGTTCGGAGTTCAGAGTCATCATCGTTCTTAGTTTTGGCGTTCAGAGCCATCATCGTTTCTCATTCTCGGCGTTCAAAGCCATCATCGTTCTCGTTACGACGTTCAAAGTCGTGCCTTTCCAGTTTGGCATTCAGAGCCACTATCTCTTCTCAGTTTGGGCGTTCAGGGCCACCATCTTTTTTCAGTTTGGCGTTTAGAGTCACTATCAGTTCTTAGTTTTGGCGTTCAAAACCACCATCTCCTTATAGCTCGACGTTCAGAGTCATCATTGCTTCTCAGTTACGACATTTAGAGTCGTCTTTCTCAATTTGACGTTCAAATATGTCAGTTCTCAATTATGGCATTCAGAGCTTTCATCATCTTCAATTTGGCGTTCAGAGCCGCACCTCCAGGTTGGTGTTTAGAGTCACTATCCTTTCACAGTTTTGCGTTCAAAGCCGCATCTTCAGCTTGGCGTTCAGAGCTATCATCACCATCTCTCCATAGTTTGGTATTTAGAGCCCTGAGTTCACGACCTAGATTCTTTCCAGCCTTGAGTTGAGCCTTCATCATTTCGCTGCCCTTGAGTGGTATGACCTGGAGTTTATGTATCGCATTCTCTTTCTAGTCGATCAGTCATAAAGCCTAGAGTTCATAACTCTGAGTTGTTCACATAGCCTTGAGCTATTCATTGTAACCCTAAGTTACTCGTTGCATCATGACCTAGAGTCATTCATGGCATTTCGAGCACTGGGCTCACGACCCGGAGTAGTTCCTATCCTTCACATCCCTGAGATGTTTCATTTTCATCATTCTAGCCACCTATGAGTGGCCTCGGCACGACACCATGAGTCAGAAAGCATCCTGATCAGCTATCCATTTAGAGCCCTGAGCTCACGACCCAAAGTCATTTTTCTTATTTATTTTTGTAGGGTTTTGGAGCCTTTTTGATCTTGTTTTGGTTGAGAACCCATGTCATATTGTGACAAATTTGGTGGTCTTTTTTGTTCTTCGGCAAAGTTCACTTCGTTTTGTTTGTGTATACACTCACTTTACTTGTGAACTCTACCGAAGAGAGACATGTTTGTAGACCCCAAAATTTATTCCAATTTTATTTTTACATTAATTTTGTGCTTAGATTTCAAATCCCAATTACATGTGTTTTTTTTTTCCCACTCACCATTTAATAGCTTTTATTATTTTGTATATTATTTTATTTTATTTTATTACTATTACTTTTATTATTATTATATTATTATTATTATTATTATTATTTCTTTTTTCTTTTTTTTTCTCTCTCCTCTATCCCCCCATTTTCCCCTCACCCTCCATTCTTCCCACATCGCGAGCCCCCACCACTCTTTTTGTCTCTCCCCATTAGTTCCCCTCACTCTCCGGTCTTCCACACTGCTCATCCCCCCATTTTATTATTATTTTTTTTCTCCTCACTCTCCGGCTTCCCACATGGCCGCCCCCTGATATTCAGCGGCCTCCCCAACTTTTTTTTTTTTTCTTTTGCTACTACTCTTTCTAGAGACGGAGGAAACTGACCCATTTTTTTTTCTTTTTCCTCCATTCTTCTTCTTCTTTCCACGGCCAGCCCCTATTTTTTCTTCCCTTCCTCCTCCATTCTCTCTCTCTCTCTCTCTCTCTCTCTCTCTCTATATATATATATATATATATATATTTTCATTTTTCTCCCCTGTTTTCCCAACAGGGGCCGACTCCCATTTTTATTTTTATTCTTTTTTCTTCTCCATTTTTTTTTTATTTCCCGTGAAACCCATCTCCATATCCACAACTAGTTAGTAATCGCCGGCAAGCTGACGCAGGCAACGTCATTTCCGGCAATCGGGATCCTCTCCTTTTCCACCCGTTTTTCCGACAGTTTATTATTATTATTATTACTACTATTTCTTATTTATTTTTCTTTATTTGATTTTAATAATAATTGTTGTTGAAATTGGGCTTGTGTATTTATGTTTGTTTGTGGGCCTTATATTTGAGTTTCATTAATTAGTATGAAATTTGGGTTAATTTGTTATTAGAGAATTAATATGAAATTTGAGTTAATTTATTGTTGATGGATTAATTTGAAATTTGTTAATTTGGTTTTGTGGTTATATTACATTTAGTGATTAATTTGAGATATTTGGATTATATCAATTGCTTATTGTTTATTTGGATTTGGGTCTATTGTTAATTTGTTATTTGTTTAGGCTTATTAGATTGGGTTTGAATTTTATTTCCTTTGACCATGCATATTTTTTATGTGGGCTTGTTAATTGATGTGAATTTTGGGGCACAAAATGTGGATGAAATTTGTTGGATTATTTGAATATTTGATATGAGCTTGGCCAATTTGAATTATTTGATTTGGACATGGGACAATTGTAGTGTATATTAAATTAGGCTAAGATTATGAAATATTAAATTTAGGCCTAGTAGAATTTATTTTAATTTATCCAATTTTTGGTTTTGTTGAATGTGTTTGAATTTTTTGTTATTAACTTGGATGTTTTAGGTTAAGACCTATAGTAATTTGGGCTCATTTTAATTGGCGAAATTTATGGGACTAATTTGAAATTGGAATTTGGGTTTGAATATTTTCTTGGGATTTTGCACATCTCTTGATATTTACATTTGTGCTATCTTTGTTTTTGCATAGACCCATTCTGCAATCTTGTTGGCTGGATACGAATTGATGACACGTGGAGCTTGTGGTAAGTTTATTTAGGTACATATTTTATTTTCCACTTTTATTTGGTTTATTTTTATTAATTTTTGTAAATATTCGTTTGTATATATTTATTGAATGTGTACAGAATTGAATATTGAATAAACTAGAAATTTTTTTTAAGTGAGAGGAAAAATTCATTAAGTGTGTTTTGATAAAACAATAATTTTGAAATATTATTTTTAATAAAAGAAAGTTTTTTTATTATTTATAAAAATTTAGGAAAACGCATTTAGAAAAATCCAAAAGAATTGTTTTTAATAGAATTCAAAAAATTGTTTCTAATAAAATTGTCCAAAATTTTCTTTGTTTAATAAAAATTGTCCGAAAATTGATTTGTAAATAATGTTGTCCCAAAAATTAATTTTTAATAAAGTTGTCCAAAAAAATGTTTTTTTAATGAATTATTTTTCCTTAATTAAAATGAGATTAAAAATATTTTGAGAAATAGGGGATTTAATTTTTTATTTATTTATTTTAATGAAAATGAATCAAAATACTTTGTAAATAAAATTGTAAAAATTCATTATTTTATAGTAAAAACAAGTAAAAATAATCTTTGTTCCCAAATTGAAATTTTGTAATAAATTCTTTTGATACAATAAGTGTAAATAATTTTTCTTGAAAATTGAATACAAATGAAATAGAATCAAATCACTTGAAGAAAATGTTTTGTAAATAAATAAATTTAAATCACCTATTCAAAATTGTTTTTAATAAAATCCTTTTAAATTTTCAGAAAACTAATTTTTTTCAAATATTTTTTTAATTAGTTCAATAAATCAATTTGCATAATTTTATTGTCATTTATTTTATACATTCTTGTCATTTTATTTTGTTATCACTTTCGTGTATATTGATTTATGTTTTTAATTTTGGTATTCATAATTAATTAGTTAATTGTCATAATTCCCTTAATTAGTTTAGTAGAAACTGTATGTATACAGGCTTAGAGGGGTGTTACGACTCACTACCGTACCTTTCCAATAAGTAACCTGACCCTCAAACCCAGACTCGATTTTTCACAGTTCTGTTTTTTTCCTTCAGGAGTCACACTTAGGGTTTTTCTTTCTTATTTTGTTTTTCCCTTCAAAAATAAAATAAAAATAAGTGCCGACTCCAAGTCTTTTTCTAAAAATCAATTTTTCACTAAACAAATAAAAAAAGCGAGTCACGCCGTTAAGTGGAAATACACGTGAAAATGCGGGATCCATAGAAACATAAAAAACGTATTCAATTCTGTGCGCTTAGATATTTGTTTGTAGAAATTAATTTGATTCAATTCTGATTTATAATAAGTCACTCATTCCCGTCAAGGAATAGAAAGTAAAATAAATTTTCATTTCTACCATCAACACTTAGGAATTATTTGGTATTGAAAAAATTAAAAAAAAAAAAAAAAAAACAATCGATGAAAAGTAGCCATATAGTCACATAGGTTTTTTTTTTAAAAAAATAATAATAATTTTTTATACCTTAATTTTATTTATTTATATTTGAAGAATTATATATATATATTTTGTATCTTTATTAAATAATCAAAATCTAGTCATACATGTTAAAGGATCAAATTAAAAGTTTTATACAATATATGATAGGTAACATAAAATTGTAAAAAAAGGGTATCTTGACTTTAAAACACCCGAAGGGTACATCCAACAACCTTGAAAATTTTTAGCATTTGCAAAGCTGTTTTTGAAAAAGACTCAACTGACGAAGAAAAATCTTTAGGTCATATTTAATATATAGGAATAAGAAATAAGAATTAATATTTTATTTTCATTCTAATTTCTTATTCATTAGAATGAATTTAATGATTTTTATTTTTGTATCTAAATGTATCAATTGAAATGATTATTTGTTTTCATTTCATTATATAAATTAACATAAAAACAAAAATAATTTAAAAATAATATCTTTAAATAAGGTTTGAAATAAGTTTTTATCAACTCTCTTTACTTTTTTCTCTTATCTTTTTTTATTTTTTTATTTTTTCCCTTTTTTGTGTGTAGAATTTACTATCTAGCTGGGCTTTAGTTACGTGAAGGGTTAAGAATTAAAATAAAGTTCATTCTTAGTTAATAAATGAAATAAATTATAAAATTAATTTTTTAATTAATAAAACGAAATTCAGTCGGCCCCACATCACATGATGTGAACTTTACTTATGCCTCCCTCACGTTCCCCCGATCATGACCCGAATGTGATGGGGCCCATTGATGAATAAAAGGTTCTAGGGGGCAGCAGGCTACACATGGCCCTTATGGCCCAAGCCCATTCTGGCAGCTGGGCTGGGTAGCATCACTTCAGTTATGATCTTTGAAAATTTGAGAGCCCAAGTCCAATCCTGGCCTCTAGAATCTTGGGCTTTATTTTTGGGTCTATATTGGCTTAGCCCAAAATCCTAAATTTTAAGGCTGCAACCGAGATGTGTTGGATGGGTTGGAAGACAATCAAAGCTATGCCCTACTTTAGGACCTAGGTTAGACATTTTATCGATAAAACTAAATTTTTTATTTTATGTCATAAATATGTAAAATAAAGATAACGGACGGTCATATGGTGAGCAAAAATGTCAAACGCTTATGGCTAAAAAGTAATGATTTAAAAAATTTATTAAAAAAATTGAAATATTAAGAAAATATTGCTGTATGAAATTTTAAAATTTGTAAGGATATAAGGGAAGTGTACTCTCGGTGTAGAATTTATTACTATTTTTTATTTATATCTATAATATAATCATAAATAGACTTACACCAGGTTACTCCAAACAACCAACTAAATAATTAACAGAGCAATTTATTGATTATTATTATCTTTTCATGAAAAATCACATGGGGTGCATATATTTTGGAATTTTCATATTAGTTTGTTCTTATAGTGATTAGGAGAAAATATATATACTACCTTTATTGTTTATTAATTAACTTTACAAATTAGAGAGTAAATGAAGCATTATACTCAAATAAAGAAAACAAAGAAAATAATGCAAAAGAAACAAAGAACTTATAGATTGTCCAAACTTAGAAGTTTGTAAATTTAGAAAACATTAGAATTAAGGAAGAGGGAATAAACACTATAATTAGGGAAGAGAATTATTTATTATTTGATCTATACTTTATATTTATAATGTTCCATAAAGTCAACAGTTTACGAGAAAAGTTTTGAGTTAACTTTATAAGCAATAAATATTGTAAGTTTGATTTCTTAATCATTATTCTTCACTTGAAATTATATAAACTTCCATAGCTGATTTATATCACTATTACCATCCTACAAATCTGATATTCCATAACATTTGGTATAATGTCTAAATTAATTTGTTTTAAAGTGAAATCATATTTCCTACTTACGAGGCACTATAAAAATGTCAAATGTAATTTATATGAATTTCATCTTGTAATATTGGAAATTATCTTATTATTTTGAGATTATTTAAATATTAAATCTATTAATTAATCTATTTCATCTTTGAAGATATAAACAAATCTATGGATTCAATGCTTTCAGATCCTCTTCTTTCTATTGTTATGTTAGAGTAAAACTAAATTAACACTCCTCTGTATAGAAGAAGAGTCCAATGATTTATATACAATGTATTTAGTTTAAAAGATTTTTTCTTATTTTTATACTAAAATAAAAAAGGTCAATAAGTATACATAGGACGGAACATACTCTTATAATAATATAGTTGAAGTTTCAGATTTACCAATTGCCAAACTAATGTCTTTTTTGAAATGAGTCAATAGCAACTACATTATTCGAACACTTTTTCTATATTAGGCTTAATTAAACAGTTGATTTCTCTCATAACTATTATACATAAAAAGTAAATGAATAATGATCATTTTAATGTACAATCAGTTTCTTTTGAAGTGAAGAGTATCAAAAACATGTAGTTAATATTTTTTAAATCTATATAAAAGTCTCCATTTTATGGTCATGATGAATATTTAAAAGTATCGTAGAGATCATTTATAAAAATATTAAAATTAATCAACCTTAATAAAATATCACGAGATTACAAGTTATTTTTATATGTATATAAGTTGTTATTTTAAAGGTCTATTGCATGACCGTGGATATTTTATATTTAGGCCCACTGAGCATCAATTGATTGTGAAACTTCTCTTAACATTCGAACACCTCACAGTACCTCCTGACTGTTGAGATGGTTCGAACAATGATTAATCCGAGGGCCAGGCCCATTTGTAGATGTATAAAAGAATTCATGATTCATTTGGTGAGCATGTTCGGGTCATTCACTGCTATAAGTGTGCTCACTGAGCCCATTCTCTTGACTACTAAGTAATTCTGAGGATATTTTATTTATTTATGAGGTGAGCATGTAGGTTATCTAAGACTCAAACAGTGACCTGCGAATAAATTTGGTAAATATGGGCTTAGTGATATTATTCTTGATTTAGTATCTTATCGTAAGAAAATTTTGAGATCCGAGACCCAGCTTCGTATACTGGCCTCACAATTCTGGGACTATGTGGTTTTTCTAGTTATTATATGTAAGCTTTAGCACACCAACAATACTCTTGTAAAAGATTAATATGAGAGCTAGATTAGTAATCTTCTCTATTTGGATATATGAAATTTTGAGATGCACAAGCCCAATCTTGGACATTTTCAGGTCATGCGGGCTTTAGTACCCGCAAATTCATAAACATATTTAATGTGTGCACGTGTGCTTTAAGTCTGCAAGCACAAGTATGTGTTTGGAACGGGTTAGAAGTCAATCAACCTACATGTCCACCATCCTTATATTCTATATTATGAGACGAGGGTTGGGACATTATTTATCAATAAACGGTTAACTTTATTGTTTTGATAAAATTTAACTTTAATAAGATAATGTATTGATGACCAAAATGTTATAATATATACAGACAATATGGATATGTCTTCCAATTTCCGTATTAATAAGATTAAAAAAGTAGTACATTAATATATTAAAATAAGATAATACTACTTTCAAAGGAACATTAAACTAAAAAATAATGTATTTTTAAAAAATTTACTAAAAAATTGATTGAGCCTACAGATTTTTGATACACTTTTTATATATCATTTATTTAGCATGTTATTATATAGTTTATTATTTTAATAGGATTATTATACCTACTAAGTATTAATTTTATAATAAGTACTCTTAAAGATCTATTTCTTCATTCTATCATATTAATTTGCATTAAAGTTCTTATTTGGTATAATAATTACTTATTCTGAATATAATATGTCTATATATCAAGTTGATGCTTATGAATTTATGAAGAGTATTTTAATATTTGTAGGTTTACTAAGATGGTTGAGATGCAATTGGTATTTAGAATATGAGGAAATGAGTGTGTGAAGATATTCTTATTTAATGCAAAATTAACAGAGTTATATTAGCCACTTGTATCTATTATTTCAGAATATATTCATAATCACATATATGATTTATCTATAACTAAGCTATAATAATTATATTTAGGTAAATAATAAGAAAGTTAGAATGAGATTGATATTAAGTTTTGGTTTTATATTATAATAAAAGCAAATAGAATATTTCTAACAAAAAATCAACAACCTTTATTCTTTAAAAATATAACCTACAAATAGTGATGAGATTTTAAACTATCTTTTGTTTACTATCGGGTGAGAGAATCTGTTTGCAATATATTTTGTTTCTGAGTCTAAGTTGAATATGCATATAAAATAATAATATATACTAAATATTTAAATTTTAAATAAAAGTTATTAAAGTAAGAGAAATATGTTATATTAACCGTGTCATAATATTGTGTCGTGGAGGATAAATAATTAAAGTCAAGGAGAAGAGAGACTCAACAATGAATTAAATCAAAAAGTATTGCGAAAATATGTACATTTTGAACATACACACTACAATAACATAGTATTTACCAAGTCATACGTTTTAAATTAACTTTAATATAGCAATGTAAAAATCCACCCAAGATCCTTATCATCAATTAAGCATTGGTAAATATAATTTATTTCTTAATATTCCAACAATACCTTCAGCAGATAAGTGAAAAAAGTTTCTAAGAGATTATGAAAATTTATTCTATTATTAAGAATATGCCATGAAAAGTGAGGTAAGGGAAAAAAATAATATGTAAACCTTCAGGATATAAATCTACCAATTTAGCTTATATATTGGTTAATAAATAAAGCTAAAGAATGAATTTTTACTATTTCTCACCTCCTCAATTTGTCCCTTTAGGTGGTCAACATGATAATCATAATTTTTAAAAGTCTTATTAAAAAATGTCATAAAATCTTCATTCATATATTAATTTTTTAATTTATTTTTTCAACAAGATAATTTAATTATTAAATGTATCCTTATATTTTGTTATGGGAACGTTAAAATGGTGATAAATGGTATTGAATGATATATTTTATAATTTATTATCTTAAGTATATATAAATTAATATTATATTATATTTATTTAAATTATTATAAATAAAAATATATAAATTTACTTGACACCAGTCTAATAATTAATTAAATATAAAAATAATTCTACCGTAAATAATCATTATAATAATACAAAAATATAATCAAATTTTTATATAATTTTCTATTAAGATTAATGTTTGTTTTCCTTATTATATAATTCATGTTGTTTAAAATTTGTATAAAAATATAAAAGACATGGGCAAAGGAGTAGGTTTAAAAACATTTAAGCTGCAAGACCTATTCGAGAATAAAATGAGCGATCAGTTAAAAAGAGATAACTGAGTAGCGCGCATGAGTCGATGAGTGAGGGTGACGTATCATGCACGTCATTAGTTAAAAAAGGCTAGATAAGAAGAGTATGAGCAGAGAGCGACACTTGTAATCGTTTCGCTGGGTTGGCTTACGGAGATGAAAAACCTTGGGGCCCGATATGCAGGGGAAGGAGGCACATCGTA
The DNA here is from genome assembly GCA_037355405.1 of Vitis amurensis. Classification (NCBI taxonomy): domain Eukaryota; kingdom Viridiplantae; phylum Streptophyta; class Magnoliopsida; order Vitales; family Vitaceae; genus Vitis; species Vitis amurensis. The sequence goes on from JBAPGN010002378.1 coordinate 38,525, forward strand.
AGGTTGTCAAGCTCACCGACACACTCACGTGTGAATGTTTGGAGGTCCTCTCGCATCACTACGATCATCGTAAGATTCTTTGGCACGTGAGCTTCCCCTCACGTGGCCCTGACCGGAACATAATGCTTACAGGCTCCATGCCCATGAGATAAAAAATACAAAATGAGAAGAAAAAATAAGGGGCCCTTTCCTTTTTTGGGGTTCGAGGTGGCCAGATAATAGAGACAAACAAATAGGGTCACGAATGGGCCTCAATGGACACACCATTTCTTTGAATCTAGACCTTGGTGCTCTTAGTTTCTATATGAGATCATAGTGGGATTTAGCCATGTAGATTGTTATTTGGAAAATTGCGGCTTAGGTATCATCTGTTAGATTTGATCTTAGAAACTATGTGAGCTCCAATGAGAGATCCTGGACCATTCGACATCTTGGGTATAGTGTTTTACGGTATTATTTAGCTTTAGCCTTGGTAAATGGGCCAGAGTGCATCTCTATTAGTTTCAATCTTATATAATTAAGAGCCCAAGCCCAATCTTGGACCGTTTTCGACTATGCTATTGCCGGCGTAGCCCAAAATCATAAATTTTATGTACAACATCTTTTAAGGATGCAAACCGAGATGTGGACGGGTTAGAAGATCAATCATATTAGCTCAATTCCTACCTTACTTTAAGAAATAGGTGGACATTTTTATTAAATCTAATGAAGTTATTTTCTTTTATTTTATTGCGTATAAATATATAGATAATAAAGTTAATGTCGCAGTGACTGCGTGATATCAAAACTGTTGTGTAGAATAGTAATCCAAGTGGATATGCTTCCTAATTTCCGTTTTTAAAATTAAAAAATAAGTAGTCAACCATAAGATGGAATATAAATACAAGAAATCTCAAGCTCATACGAAAAGTAATGGTCAATTATAAAAATTTATTAAAAATATGAGAAAGTATCAAGAGACTGTTTTGCTATAAGTTTGTATATCTACCAAAAAATGTTTTTTGTTTTTAAATTACCATTCACATATTGATTATATTCTTTAAGTTTAATTAAATGATGATTTTCACCTAAAAGATTAGCAATAATCATCTCAATACGGACTATGGAATAAATTAGTTGATAAATAATGGAGAGTGAATATAATAGCCACAATTATTAAATATGCTAAACACGAGAATTTTAATAATTGTCATTTTATGCAAGGTTTCTTCTAGATATGCATAAATGGTAGTTTGATCTTAAATCTAATTCTAATAAAATGACATTTAAGGTCGGGCCTTGAATATTAAGACAATCTACACTCATATATCATATGATACCAAAGAATAGCTGACCACACAATAGCATAAACAAAACATGAGTTCATCTCAAATAATAATTTTCAAAGAAATTACAACATTATACCCAGTGTAGACATGAGAGTAAAAAAAAAGTATGAAAACTGTTTTAAGTGTATTGCAAATTGTTCATAATAAAGTATCAATATTGCATATTACATATATGCAAACTTTTATGTCATGTTGCCCAATCAGAATCTTCTGAAATGATTTCACATCGTCTTAGTCATCATTTACCAAGTACGGCACATATACACCCATTCAAAAGATAAATAATGTGTTAAACAACTAACCATGGTAAGTCACCATCAATGCATTCTCAACAAATAATAAAATAAAGACCTATTAAAATGTACAGATAAATACTATGTTCAAGCAATTAATGTATATGAAAATTCACTTTGATTATAATCAACATGTATTTAAATGTTGGATGATGTCATTATAAGAGATATTTGTCCACTAGTGTGGTTAATCCTATGTTCATATTAAAATAAATTCACTAATGAAAAAAGTAATAACACATTATCATACAAGCATCTTAAAACAATGTCAATATATATAATAATTTCAAGGAGAGCCATCTTCACACTCCTCACAAAAAAATATCTGTACACCAATCCATGAAACGAACTAGTATCTGCAATTAAACCAGAAACAACAAGCAAGTGTTTAGATAATTGTCTAACTGAGACCTTTAAAACATAATATCTCTTGATGAACACATTAGAGAGTTTGCAAAATTATAAATCTAAGTACATTATTTAAATTAGTAATTTTCAATATTATGGGTATTGAGTTATTAAATAAAGAGATTATAAAGTAGTTTTTGAGAATATAAAATTATTTGACATTAATCTCTTTAAAAATACATATTGTTAATTAGAACAAATTAAAGAGTAAATTGAGCAAAATTAATTAAAAATATTATACGAGTGACTTAAATTTAATTCACCAAAAATTAATCGTACTATACGGACAGAAATTATCCATTAATATTAAAAACTGATATAACCGAGAATAATAGATCATGTCTCCATTCAAACAGTAGTAAAAAAATGGTTTAAAATATTAGATTTGGCATGAGAGTGATTGTTCCATTCCAAACCATCGCACATCTTTTTGTCACTCTGATTTTAGGGACTACGGGTGTTGAAGTCGTTTTTCCCACTACCAATCTGATTAAATTTAGCATACAGAAAGTAGAAGCCTTCTAAGCTTTTGTGCAATTTCCATATTAGTATAATTGTGTATATGTAGATATTTCACAGTCATTTTTCCCTCCATATGCTCTTACAAAATAATTTTGGTAGGCTTTCCAATATTCAAACTCTGTAAGCGTTCTTGGAGAATAAACAGAGGAAGAAGATAATAACATTGAGCATTAATGACTCTCTCTTCTTTTCTTTCTTCTTCTTCTTCTCTTCTACCCTCAACAGACTACTATTAGATCCTCCATTTTGACTGCAATTAGCCGACATGTAATGCACTTTGAAGGTTTTTTGAGTGGTAACTTCAACTAACCAGGCGTGAACAAGGCTTGAGATTGCATCAGTTACCTCACGTAACTAAGTTCATTGAACTGAACAACGTACAATTATCGACTTAGTGCTCAACTTTGAAGAGAATCCTAGCTTGGCTATTCATCAAGCCAATGGTGTTTGATATGAGGCAAATGCATTCTCTACCGACCACATAAGTATTACTATTCTCTTGCATCTGATATCAAATCTTCTTTTTAAATTGTCCGACCTCTGAATTGAGAAATTGTCGAATAAGCGCACAGGAAGATGGCATTCTATCGTAATGTGGAAAAACTGAGACATTGGTAGAGAGGCAAAACAGTCTGGTAGTGTACTCATTGATCTTTATCCTCCTTCCAGATTACACAGACTTCACTATTACTTCTTATCACAAAAATTCATTTTTTCTATATCTAGAATAAAATTTTCAATACCCACTTTATCACAACACGATAGTGAATATAAAGATCTTCTGATAAGTGTATCGTTCTCAGTAAGCTATGAAATTTGTGTAACTTGGAAAACTGAACTATCAAGGATCTCAACATATTCTTAAACAACAGCTATCCAACATGCCATACATCCGAGAAGTTACTTGCGATTCATGCAGTCTATAGTAAACGGCAGTTGAAAACGATTTGGTAAAACACGATATAGGAATGAGGATTTGGAACAGAATAAGGTGAGGACCAATGAAATTGTTACTAGGTGGACACAATTTCTTTACCATTCAGCGTAATTGTTTCATTCTTATTCCCATATCTGACAATTACATCTCTCGAGCCTTCTTTTAAGCTTTGACAAATGAATCTACCCGATTTAATTTTGACATAACAAAGTAATTAGAGTCTCGCATGTTCTAAACCCTATGTCAGAAATAACCATAGGTAGAATTGCAATGTTCTGTGATATTGAAGTATTAGGTTCAAATAGACCTAAAAGTCACAGCATGTGCAAAAGAATGGGAATTTTGGATATTCCTTTATCCATGAATAGGCGAAATGGTAAGAATACATGTTATTTTGAAGTAACAAGGGATGGAAAGCTTAGGTCCAGTTTGGTAAGTGGACATTCGAAAGTGAAATGCTCGCGACTTTGCATTAATGAAAACTCTCTTTGCTGGACTAACTAGTATGATTTGGAAATAGCATGTTACGAGTCTACTTTGGGATGAGTAGTCTTTCTATGTCTATTAATCTATACGATTAGTTCTACTAATGAAGTTCGTGGAGTTCTTTATTGCGATATGTTGATTAGCCATGTCTGATCACATCATGGCATCTTATACATATTTTTCATTGCTCACATCTTTCCAACAAACCACTTTTCAAGTTTGTCCATAAGCATGCCTCTAATTCACGCTCTGCTAATTATCCTTCTACCAGCCCCTCAGGCAATCCATATGCTGATAAAGATACCACACTATGGATCATAAAATCTATCATGGAACTATAGCACAATAGAGCAGCACATTCTTGAAGTTTCATTTCATCATTCAAGCGATTGTAGCTGATTCCCAATATTTAATTACATCATTTCGCTATGTCAATTGTGTGAACCTATTAACATGTTCTCTGCAACTGGTCATGCATTCTCCATTTCAAGCAATGCTATAAATTTTTATTCTAACATCTATTTCTTTTCTAGCAAGATTATGTGACAAGCAGCATAGAGCATATCGACTATCTAGATCTGTATAATATCCTTGGCTTATTCTTACTCTTAGACTCAGTAGCAATTTGTACCGCCCAAGTTGTTTATGTTGAAAAGCTCCCAAATGCTTCTTATACCTCAAAAAGCGGTTCATTTTGGAAGTAGATGTTCCTTCGCATCCATTCATTAGCCGACACATCTCTTGTATTTCTGGAGGTTATAGAATCAGTTTCTCAACATCAACGCAAAGGAATTCCTAACCTCCATAGTGGGGCATAAACTTCTCGAGTACTCATTAAATATAAAGACAGAATGTTCTTCTTCCCTTATAGACAATGCTTTAGGATTACATATAAGCAACTCTTACTCTATTCATCTTCATCTCTTTTGAGAATCTAAATATAGTTTATGTTCTAGCAATTACACACTTTATAGATAACTACGAATGCTGAGTCTTTGATATAAGTTCACCCAATTTGACAGGGTCTGAAAGTGTCCTATTTGTCGCACGCAAGATGGCAGAGATTGGTTGGATTATGTAGTACGACATGTTGTGTTTTGATGCCAAATGCCTCCATATCACACCAATACTCCAATGCATATCGGATACACCTATTTCTCTATAGGCATTGGGTCAAATTGTTCCCCAAGAATTCTTGTGGCTGTAATGTTTTCAACTAGTTGAGACAGTGTGCTGTTAACCAATGCATTCTATACTTGATGTCATCAATTAAAAAATCCATTAGGAACAAAATTTCCCCGATCTCAGTATACATACTTTGTCATCTACCTTGTCCTACATTTATCACTCAAATTGGCTTAGGAAAACTGAATTCTTGAAAATTTGCTTCTTGTACTATCACAGCTTCTTATTGTCTGAAATTTGTTTGTGCATCTTAGTACGTGAGTTATTAATGATGCTGCCACTCATTCCATATCATCACAGAATATTAACAGACTTACTCTCTTAGCCTACTTTAGATCGATTGTACTGTCTATTTATGACAAACTCAGTATTGGAATTATGATCTGTCTGTCTCGAACCTCTCGCAAGATTCTTATGCCTTTTTCTGCATCACTTAGGTAGTGGATTCTCTTATAAGAATTTTGTTGCGTAGTTCGAATGTATTTAGAAATGGATGACCACATATCTTTCATAGCTCCACATACTCCATTGCAAAGTACAACCTGAGATTATAGTTAAGCACTTAATGTACCATAATATTTAAATTTAACAACATATACATCATATAAAAAACCTATACAAATAGAAGTGATAATCAGACTGATATTATGAGAGCCATGATAGTGAGTTAAACAACTACCACTCACAGATTTATATAGCTCTTCTAGCTTTCTTTTCTTCAATGATTAGTAATTAGTCATATTCAAATTCGTAATTGATTTATATATGTGTTTTGAAAAAGAGATTGCAATTTGGTTAAGAATAAGTCAACTTTTGTAGTAAACTATACCGAGCAGGTGAAAATTACGCAATATATGTAAAGTTTTGGAAGATGAGGTGTGACCTTTCAATTGTGCGAATTTACAAGACTCTTTAGCTTAATTACCATACTCAAGAAATTCAGATTTCACATAGATTATGATGCTATTACAGATTGAATGCCATAACACAAATATTTCCACATGTTCTACAAGAGACTTAAATGGAGTATAAGGAATTTTCTTGGATAGAGAGAATTTATGTATTGATAAAAAAAATTTAGCGGATTCAAAAACCCTATGATATTAACAATAATTGTCACGTGGAGAAAAGACAAGTTCTTTTAGATAACGAAAATGATTTTTTTTAGATAATAAAAATCATTAATTATCTTGGATTCTTATATTTTAGCTATTTTAATAAAAATAGAAAATTGTTTGAAAGAGAAAATTAAAGGCAATTCCAAATATATCATGGCACGCCTCCAGATGTACACCATTCAAAGTAATGAAGGTGAGTTATAAGAGTGAAATATGTATGGTTTGATTTTTTACACACATAAAATCCTATCTTAGTTTTTAAAGATTGCGCAATTGGTTCAAAGAAATTTAGATTTTCTAAGTTTGTTCTAATAATGTTAAGATTTTAAAATACTCTCTATAGTAATTACTAAGTAATTTAACCTTCAAGCGGTATGACACTAATTTTTGATGTGTAATAGAACAAACTGTCTATGTATATAGATTACAGGCAATTTAAAAGATTGTTTAATCACAAACTTCGATAGAGACACACCTTAGAAAACTTTATTCATTTAAAATTTACGCTTCTTAAGCCTCATCCATCTTTTAAACGAATCTAGAGGTATTTAATATAGGATAGTAATTCAAACATTGCTGATGACATCATGACTAGGCTAATACAAATAATAAGTCTTCTCATTTTTGAAATACCTATGAGTTCATTCTGTTGATCATGCCATCACTATGAGATCAGACTCATTAGATATTCGCCCTATCATTTTTATTGATCATTAATTTTATCACACTTGATTAAGATCAAGAGTCCAGACGCTAACTAAAACTTTTAATGCAGAAGTTAAAGACTTACGAATCGTGTTTGTAAAAAGACAACTTAATTACTTATAACTTACGTTTTATAATTCATTAATCACTATTTCAAGTTCATATTTGGATAACAATAATCAAATTTAAATTACCATAATCTTCAGTGAAAAATACTTCAGATAAGAGTGAAAATAATTACTTATTTTTAATGGTATTTGATAAATAAAATTTAATTGTCTTATAAATTACCTTAATAAACTTAATGAGGTATGGGCAAGATAAATTCAGTTATGTTTTGGTAAAAAACTTAATTACCGACAATTTTAAAGTAAAAAATAACTTTATATATTAACTATTCTTAATCTCAAAACTTTTTTTTATCTCATTTACCTATGTTTAGTGAAAATATATTTTATGACTATGACTATATTCACAACTCATCTTTTATAGTATATTTTTGTAGTTATATCTTGTTTCTAAAATACTTTAAATATGAATGTTTAATAAATAAACTTATTATGTAAGATTTGTGAAAATATAAATATTAATTAAAATTAATAAAGGTAAATATGTTAATTTGATGATTTAGAATAAAATTCAAGTTAACTCTACCAAACGATTTTAATATTTAACATAAAACTAGTAATAAGTTTTAAGTCAATAACTTAAGAAAAATTTGACTTAAAGTCAATTTAAGTCATCAATATTTAAGAAGTTTTACCAAACATTTTCTTAATCTCACTCTGTGTTTAGTAAGAGTATTATACAATTATAGATCAGAAATTAAATAAAATTATTATCTATAATTGAAAAAAAAATATGGGGGTTAGATTAATTTATAAAATGAAAACAAATAATAATCACCTTCCCCCATGGTTGTATGTGATTCTTGCATAATCCAACAACTATGCCACCAGGCCCACCACTACTGCCCAGTCCTATGTGCCCTTGATCCAATTTTTTAATCCAAGTCTTCATTTTAATATTTTAGACTATGTTTCATTTTTCATTCTTACAAATTATTTAAAAAAATAAAACAGAAAAATGATTAAAAATGATTTTATTTTATTTTATTATTTTTATTTTTGTAAAGTTTAGGTATCATGGAAAAATATAAGAAAAAAATAATAAGAAATATAATTTTTCTATATATAACAAAATAAGGAAATTTATTTTATTTTTTTTCTTTCATTATTTTTTTTATTTCCATTTTCTTTCTTTATATATATATATATATATATATATATATATATTTTTCTGGTTTTGGTTTTTGTGGAGTTCCATATATTTATTTTTAATACATGATTTTTGGAATATCTCATTTCTATTTGAAGTTCAAATGACTTCTATTTAATTAAATTTTTTATAATAAAAATCAAATAAATTGAACATTATTTAATGGAAGTTTTCTTTCATAATGTTTTGTATATTAAGTCTTAATTTTTGAAAAATTTTCTTCAATGCAAAATATCTCTCCTTTTTTTTTCCTCCCAACTTTATTCAAAAAAAAAAAAAATCCAAAGTCCAAATTACTTCTATTTTTGCTTTTATTTAAGTACAAATAAGAGAAAGAGATTGCAAAAGATGATATTTTAGTTTTTGTTATTAAAGCAAAATTTTCCACCAAAAATCCTAAGCATTTTCTTCAAAAATAAAAAAAAAATAAAACCTCATACAAATAATTGATTTTAACTATTTTTCTTATGTTTGGTTAAAACTTTTGAATTATTTTTTGATAAGTTGATTGCATAAATAATTATATAAAATAAAAGTTATTAATTAAGGATATTTTTATAACCGTTCTAATTGGTGAAGGGAAAAAAAATTTAAAATGAAAAATGATATTTATAGTCTATTCCAAATAGGTAGATATGTGAGAAAGAGTTGAGGATATTTAATAGAGTTAAAAACTTTGTATTAAATAGAAAATACCAATAGAATGGAGATTGTCCTTGTATAGATATAAAGAATAAAAAATATAAGATATTTCTTGTCTCTAGAACAATTATAATTTCGTCCGTAAAAATAAAAATAATTTGATCAAACCATATTAAAAGTTTGTGTATTTTTATAGGTGTAATTTATTTATTTTAGTATAATTATGTTATTGTACTAAACTCATGATGCTGAAGTTTCCAATATCCCAACATAATTCTTAATGGCATTCAATGATTCTAAAGGTTAAACTCAATTATAATCATAAAATATAATTTAAACAACTTAGAATGAGAAAATTAAGCAAAAAATAAAATTGAAATATAAATAAAAATAAATCTGACCTTGTTCTGATGGAAGGAAACAAGATTAGGGCAAATGGTTGAAGGAGATGAATTATCCGTGTGCTGCAATATTAAACAAGAAGTTATGCACATGTAAATAAAGGTGAAAATCACATAATCTCCTTTGGAATGAAGTGTGTAGCTTCAAAATACATGGGTACATGCTTCAAACCGGAAAATGAAAGCTTTCTTAGATGAATTCAAAGTAAAATTGACCTTATTCTTAGATGAATATCAGAGGGATAGAAACCTAATGCCAAAGAGATGAACTAATTCTCAATGACTACAATATTGAAAGATATGTTGTGTGTAAGAGGAGACCTTCCAAGTAAAAAGTCATCATCGAGGGAATCATTCAATTGCATTATTGATGAAGTGCTTATAATGTAAATATTAAACTTTTTCAAAAGATGGGACTTGCTTTATTAGTAAAAATATCATTACAAAATAAAGAAGTATTAACTTTTTTGAAAATGTGGGGGATAAGATAAGAAATAATAGAGAAGTGGAGAAAAGGTAGGTGACAAGACAAGAAATAAAGGTGAAGTGAGAAATCATCGTACTGGTTTTGGAATAAAAAAAGAATATACATATTCTGTATGTATATTCATTTGATTTTAAGACCTATAGAAAATAAAATGCTTATAATAGGAATCTAGATTTAACTGGGAGATTTCTTCAAAGTTCGAATTTACTGATGAACTTATCTAATACAGTTTTTAGGCTGTATTGGTTATTGTTTTTCTGGATTTCTATTATTATTTTGTTTTTGAATTTCTAAATATTTTTTAAAGTATTCTCTTTGAAGTTCTTTATCAAGAATATTTTCTATGATTTCTATGAGAAAGTTTGACTTACTAGATATCATATTAACCTATTTGATTTGACAAAGACAATTTTCTACACAGTCACAAGATGATTGGGAAGAAGAATTGGTTGACTCATTTGAAAGAACTTTCTTCAATCAGAAGAAACTGGTTGTCATTAGATGTTTCCATTGGGGAATAACTAGATGAATCAGACTCAGTTTTGATAAGGTTTATCATTTTCCTTTTGAGACGTTTTCCTATGTCTAGTTCAACAATTATTTCTTTGATTTTGCAATTAGGAGCTATATGCCTCTTTTTGCCACGTTTGAAACATTTAATGTCTTTTTCTTCCTTCTTTTTAGAGGGAAAGTTTTGATATTTTTTATGCTTCTTATGTTTGGGTTTCCTATAAAATGGATCTTTCTAATTAGATTTTTTATTCATTAAATCTTTTATTTCTTCTTTACATACTCAAGCAATTGAGCATTTATTTGAATGGGTGTTGCTTTAGTAGGAATTTGACTTTCATCAAATCCTTCAACATAAGGCAAGGAGACTTTATGTTTCTTTCTATTCCAAAAAGCATTGGGTATAGAAGAACATAAATGTGTTTCAATTTAGCTTTTTATCTTTTCAATTCTTGTTTGAATTTCTTTTTGTAAAAGATTTTCTTCTATTTTTTGTAATGTATTTCTTTTCCAAGAAATTTGATTTGTTGCTTTTTCTTTTGAATTAGATTTACTTGATTATCTAGACTATTCAATTCTTTTATATTTGGAGAACTAAGAAAGTCAAAGCGAATTTCTTGTCCTTCAAAAATAGTTTTGATTCCTTTTGCATTAACTCTAAAGGGATAAAGAAGACTAAGGAAGGGGGTTCCTAAAATTATTTCTTTGTTCATGTCTTTTACCAATAAAAGAGAAATTTTATAACAAATATTTTTGTTACAAACATGAGCATTTGAAATTTTATAATTTATTAGTAAGAGTTGTTTGTTTGCCCCTATAGTTGTTTGAATAGTTTGTTCAAAATACTTAAAAGGAATTAATCCTTCTTGGATATAGTTAATATCAGAACCAGAATCAACTGATGCGATAAACTCTTTTGAAAAATTAGGTTTGATAAAAAGTTTTATTTTGATATGCCATTTTTGAGTTATCATTTTCGTTATAATGTTTACAAACAATTGAGAAGATTCCCCTTCTTCTAATTGTGTATTCTCAATATTTGCAGTTTCTTCAACAATTTGTTTTTTTCCATTTTCTAAGACTTTTAGTCTTGTTTCTAAGTCTTCATTTTGAATTATCATTGAATTGATTTGAAGTTTTATTTCACTAATCTCATTTTGAAGGTCCTGTATTCCTATAGACCTAGGTTTACCGGTGAACTTCTCTAATATAGTTTTTAAGCTGTATTGGTTATTGTTTTCTGGATTCCTATTATTATTATTTTGTTTTTGAGTTTCTAAATATTTTTTAAAGTATTCTCTTTGAAGTTATTTTATCAAGAATATTTTCTATGATTTGTATGAGAAAGTTTGACTCACTAGATATCATATTAACCTGTTTGATTTGACAAAGACAATTTTCTACACAGTCACAAGATGACTGGGAAGAAGAATTGGTTGACTCATTTGAAGAACTTTTTTTAATCAGAAGAAACTAGTTGTCATTAGATGTTTCCATCGGGGAATAACTAGATGAATCAGACTCGGTTTTGATAAGGTTTATCATTTGCTTTTTGAGACGCTTTCCTATGTCTAGTTCAAAAATTATTTCTTTGATTTTGCAATTAGGAACTATATGCCTCTTTTTGTCACATTTGAAACATTTAATGTCTTTTTCTTCCTTCTTTTTAGAGGTAAAGTTTTGATATTTTTTAATGCTTCTCATGTTTGGGTTTCCTATAAAACGGTTCTTCTTTGAGTTTTGAATATTTTCTATTTGCTCTTTTCCTTTTGGACTTATAGAACTTTTCTTGTCTAACTAAGGGAGAAAGAGGAATGTCATACCCATATTGGGCATAGAACGATCCTAACTCTTTCTTATCAGATTTAAAGTCCTTTTTTATGGTAGCATTTACCTTAATCAATGAACAAAGGTTTAATGCTTCTTGGCTAACAAAGTTTGCTAGTTAGCCATAGGTTAAAGAATCATAAGGGATAATACCATTGTACATCTCTTTGATTCTTACTTGTATTCTTTGACTAAAAACTTTAGGTAACCCATTAAGAAAACGCTATTTCCAATAGGGTTGGTTACAATATGTTCTTGAGTGTACTTGGCAAAGTATACTTCCTTATACCACCTGTAATCACTCAATTTCTTACAATGAAGATTTTGAAGAATTTCTGAACTTCGGGATTGGAAAGAGGCTGGGTCTCTAAGGAAGTGTTTGGTTATAGCATAGATTAAGGTGTGAACTGAATTCTGGTTTCCTGCTTCATCTAGGTTATTTTGAATGAATCTTTTCTTCTCTTTAGTGAGAGCATTATCCCACCATCCTTTAAGTTGGACTGTAAACCCTACAATGAGGTGTGTAGACATTGTCTGGTCAGAGTTTCCTTTGGATTTGTAGGCTGTGGAGGCCATGATCATTTCTTGAAGAATATTTAAGACCTGATGATCACTAACACCATCTATGTTTCATTCATAGATGTCATCCCCATCATACTTTGATTGGAATATATGACTTCATTCTTCATATTGAAGATCAGGAGGTGTTGGCCTAGGATAATAATTTCTAGTCCTAGTTTGTTGTTTGAATTTATGTGCAATCCTATTTACTTGAGGATCCTTTTCCTCAAACATAGCCTAAATTTGTTCTACATTTTTAGGATTGATTTTTTCTATCATATTGACAGACTTTGTATTTGAAGTTGACACTCTATTTGAAAGATCTAATTGTGCAATTTTATTTGTTAAAGTTTGCATCATGAACAAAAAATAAAGAAAACAATTCTTCTTAAATTTGAAAATATATTAGAATTTTGAAGAAATCTCCCAGTTAAATCTAGAGGAGTTACAATGGTCTCACTTAAAACTCGGATAACTTTGACAAAGCTTCTATAAAGTACTCAGACTTTCAAAAATAGAAGATGAAAGAGAAGATGAATATGATGCACCGTAAAAACTAATGTACTGTTGAATTTGAAATTGAAAATTTCATTCACAAAGATAAAATTTACAAGAACTTTGAAAGAACTATAACTTACAATCTTTGAAGCAAGCTTAAAAACTTTGAGAGTTTTGAGCTTTCTCAATACAAGGCTTTCAGAGGGAAATCCCACTTGTTTTTCTCTCACTAGAATTCTCTCTCAAATTTTTGTGATGCCTTCAACTGAGAAATGGAGTCCTTTTATAGACTTTTTGAAGCGGATTTGAAGACATTCGAAGTTCGCGGATATGAAATCATTTCTAATCCATCGAAAGTTCTTTATCATTTTGAGCAGCTGTCTTTGCTTTTGAAAGACGGTTTTTCAGCCCACCGAAATGATCCATAGTTTTGAAAAGTGGTTTGAGTTGTTCAGCAACATGTCATTGCAATGAACTTCTGTCATACAGTTGTCCTCATTGTCATTAGTTTGAAATGTGAGGTTACCTATTCCCCGGGTTTTGAGATGGTTGAGTAGGCAACGGTCTTTTGAAAAGATGAGACGAGAATATCCTCAAAAATCTTGTGCACATTTGTCATGAGTGGAGTCTCGTAGAGAACCTTTGACAAGTAACCCAATTTGGCTCTTTTGAAGTGATTTGAAAATGGAATTTGAAGAAGTCTTGGATGCATCAACCCAAGGGTGTGTATGGCAGGCCACAACATATGTCTTCATTAACATCCCCTAAGAAAGCAGAGGATGCAGTATCATCATCATCAAAACTAGAACCAAAAAACTGGGATAGTGTTTTATAAGCTTTTTTCTTTAAAAGTTTGAGATGTTTGATGAACTCCTTATCAGAAAGAAAAATAGTTCAGGATAAAAGAAAAGCATCAACGGGAATTGGAGATGGATCATTTAAAGGAGAAGGAGTTGAAGTAGAATTTTTCCCTGAAATCCAATAGCGAATAGCAGGAAGCTGTTGAGTATTTGAAGGAGAAAAGTTTGACCACCATTTGACTTTGAATTGCTTAGCCAAATGCACAGGAAAAGGAAAGTGAATCATCTGAATGAGAACAAAATCCCAACAGAGGATCCAAAGAATTTGAAATTTTGAAAGGAAAAATAAAATTCTTAAACAAGAAGTTATGACCAAATGACTTCCATGTTCAATAAAATAAGAATATCCTTCCTCAATTTGAGGACAAAGGATGTCCTGAACGATACCAAAAAATAGTCACCATTCCTGAAACCAATTTGGAAAATCATTTTGAATTTTGATTTCATCACCCCAATGAAAAAACCATGAATGATCAAAAGGGCGATAGAAAAAAAAATAGAACCAAGCGTCTATATAATCATGATAATCATAAGACTTTGGCCTAAAGTTTTTTGAAAATGTTTTGTGAGTATCAGGAGACTGACCCCACGATTTGTGAGTAAGCACTTTGAAAATTTTGCATTTTAAATAAATAAATTTATGTAGAATATTCATTTTGAATATGGGAAATTTCTACAGACTCAGTGTCCACCAGAATAAACTCATAAAATCTACGAGTTTTATACAAATTGTTTTGAAGAAAATATTTTCCTTTGAAAAATATTTTTTAAAGTTTTGGTTTCCCAGAGTTTGAAATTTGAAAAGGTTCGAGAACCTGTACCTTCATTGTATGGGCCTTATCCACATACTGTTGATTTTGACTTGAAGAAATCCTTTGAGCAAAGGTTTGTTTGGGCTGGTTTGAAGGTAGGTTTTCAAGAACTTGGAATCTGTTAGATTTTGATATTTAGGCTTTTCTTGTTGGGCCTAGGGCATTGCATAAGAGGCTTTTGTGGTCTTTGAAGATTTATATTTTTGAGAGCTCATTTTCCTTGTAAAATCTCACACAAAAGAAAATCAGGTAGAGAGAGCTCATTTTCCCTGTAAAAATCTACCTGATTTTTTTTCGCGTGAGTTTTTACAAGGAAAATGAGCTCTCTAATGATGATGATACTGCACTCTCTACTTTCTTAGGGGATGTTAACGAAGACATGTGTCGTGGCTTGCCATACACACCCTTGGGTTGATGCATCCAAGACGTCTTCAAATTCCATTTTCAAATCACTTCAAAAGTGCCAAATTGGGTTACTTGTCAAAGGTTCTTTGCGAGACTCTACTCATGACAAATGTGCATGAGATTTTTGGGGATATTCTCGTCCCAGCTTTTCAAAAGACCATCACCTACTCAACCATCTCAAAACCCGGGGAATGGGCAACCTCACATTTCAAACCGATGACAATGAGGACAGCTGTATGACAGAAGTTCATTACAATGACATGTTGCTAAACAGCTCAAATCCACAGTTCAAACCACTTTTCAAAACTATGGATCATTTCGGTGGGTTGAAAAACCGTCTTTCAAAAGCAAAGATAGCTGCTCAAAAGGACAAAGGACTTTTGGTGGATTAGAAATGATTTCAAATCCGCGGACTTCGAAGGTCTTCAAATTTGCTTCAAAGAGTCTATAAAAGGACTCCATTTCTTAGTTGAAGGCATCACAAAAATTTGAGAGAGAATTCTAGTGAGAGAAAAACAAGTGGGATTTCCCTCTGAAAGCCTTGTATTGAAAAAGTTCAAAGCTCTCAAAGTTTTTAAGCTTGTTTCAAAGATTGTAAGTTACAGTTCTTTCAAAGTTCTTGTAAATTTTATCTTTGTGAGTGAAATTTTCAATTTCAAATTCAACAGTGCATTAATTTTTATGGGGCATCATATTCATCTTCTCTTTCATCTTCTATTTTTGAAAGTCTGAGTACTTTATAGAAGCTTTGTCAAAGTTATCTGGGTTTTAAGTGAGGACCATTGTGACTCCTCTAGATTTAATTGGGAGATTTCTTCAAAGTTATAATCGACTTTCAAATTTAAGAAGAATTATTTTATGTTCATCCTCAATCCTGTATTTTGAGTGGGTTAGAGATTCCCAAGGGATCTCTACAAGTGTTTGAGTGGGTTAGAGTTCAAATGACTTCTATTTAATGAAATTTTTTATAATAGAAATCAAATAAATTGAACATTATTTAATGGAAGTTTTCTTTCATAATGTTTTGTATATTGAGACTTAATTTTTGAAAAATTTTCTTCAATGCAAAATATCTCTCCTTTTTTTTCCTCCCAACTTTATTCAAAAAAAAAAAAAATCCAAAGTCCAAATTACTTCTATTTTTGCTTTTATTTAAGTACAAAATAAGAGAAAGAGATTGCAATAGATGATATTTTAGTTTTTGTTATTAAAGCAAAATTTTCTACCAAAAATCCTAAGCATTTTCTTATACCATCTAATTACCTTATTTCCTCTATGAGGGAGAAAAAAAAATAACAAAAAATAATAATAATAAAACCTCATACAAATAATTGATTTTAACTATTTTTCTTATGTATGGTTAAAACTTTTGAATTATTTTTTGATAAGTTGATTGCATAAATAATTATACAAAATAAAAGTTATTAATTAAGGATATTTTTATAACCGTTCTAATTGGTGAAGGGAAAAAATTTTAAAATGAAAAATGATATTTATAGTCTATTCCAAATAGGTAGATATGTGAGAAAGAGTTGAGAATACTTAATAGAGTTAAAAACTTTGTATTAAATGGAAAATACCAATAGAATGAAGATTGTCATTGTATAGATATAAAGAATAAAAAATATAAGATATTTCTAGTCTCTAGAACAATTATTTCTCATCCGTAAAAATAAAAATAATTTGACCAAACCATATTAAAAGCCTGTGTATTTTTATAGGTGTAATTTATTTATTTTAGTATATTTATGTTATTGTACTAAACTCATGATGCTGAAGTTTCCAATATCCCAACATAATTCTTAATATAATTCAATGATTCTAAAGGTTAAACCCAATTATAATCATAAAATATAATTTGAACAATTTGGAATGAGAAAATTAAGCAAAAAATAAAATTGAAATATAAATAAAAATAAATCTGACCTTATTCTGATGGAAGGAAACAAGATTAGGGCAAATGGTTGAAGGAGATGAATTATCTGTGCTGCAATATTAAACAAAGGTGAAAATCACATAATCCCCTTTGGAATGAAGTGTGTAGCTTCAAAATACATGGGTAGATGCTTCAAACCGGAAAATGAAAGCTTTCTTAGATGAATTCAAAGTAAAACTGACCTTGTTCTTAGATGAATATCAGAGGGATAGAAACTTGATGCCAAAGAGATGAACTTAGTCTCAATCACTACAATATTGAAGGAGATGTTGTATGTAAGAGGAGACCTTCCAAGTAAAAAGTCATCATCCAGGGAATCATTCAATTGCATTATTGGTGAAGTGCTTATAATGTAAAGACTATACTTTTTCAGAAAATGATATCATTATAAAACAAAGTAGTACATATTCATTTGATTTTAAGACATAGAGAAAATAAAATGCTTATATTTCTAGAATATAAAGTATCTCTACATTTCTAGAATATTTCCCATTTAAATAGGAAATTAAATGTTTTATGCATTGCATTTTCATAGACATCATAATTTTCAAGATCAAATAACCTAATTTAAATAAATTTTTATTAATAATGTCTAAGAGTAGAGATATTAGAATAAAAGAAGATTGTAAAAAAAAATTATTTATTTATATTATTTATTATTTTAATATTCTCCAAAAATGAAATCAAACTTTTTATACATTAGAAAAGAATCCTTAAATAAATGCACATAAGAAAGAAACCTAAATTTCTCAAATTCATTTTAACTAATAAGGTTTTCAAAGTTTATTCGAAATGCTAAGATTTTCGAAACTTCAAGATTCAAGTTTTAACTTAAAGTGAAAAATAATTTCAAACATTAAGTCAAAATAGTTTACTTATTTTTAATGGGTATTTGGTAAATCAACTTAATGATTTAATATCACTTAATAACTTAATTTAGGTTATTAAATAAATTAAGTATATTTGGTAAAATAACTTAATACCATAATTTAAAGTAAAAAATAACTTTATATATTAACTATTCTTAATCTTAAAAGTTTTTTACCTCATTTACCTATATTTAGTGAAAATATATTTTACAACTATGACTATATCCACAACTCATCTTTTATAGAATATCTTGTAAAATTTTAAAAAATGATTTTTAAAAACATAAAGTAAATTTATACTTTTTGTATAAGAAATTTTGCGTTTACATGGAAGTTTTTAATTTGAAAAAAGAAAAATAAGAAACGTACTCAAATCAACACTTAGATATGTAGTAGATCTAAAAAAATACGAAAGATATATAATTAAGCACAAGATCTAAAGTTTATATATAACTGATATAAAGGATATTTGATTGAATGAATTACGATATGAAAAGAAGATAGAGTTTTAAAGAAAAGCATTTCTAAACATAAAATACATATAAAAAAGAAACCTAAATTTCTCAAATTCATTTTAACCAATTGCTAGACTAAAAATCAATAAAATAAAAAAATATGGATTAATATTTAAGAATTAATTAAATCCAAAAAAACAAAACGAAGGGAACAACAAAAAAATAAAAATGCTATATATGAATAGGATAAAAGATGGAAATAAACTTTACCTTGATTATATGATTCTTCTCAAAGGCACTGAGTAACCCGAAAGCATAAGATTGTGAAGAAAATACTTGAAAGACAACCAGAACGAGAGAGGCTCGGCACAGGAGTTAGATAAAGATGAACTAAGAATTGTGTGGTAGTGTAGAAATGAGCAATTCCACCCAAGAAGATAATGATAATGACGTACTGTAGAAAGAAATAAAAGATGTGGGGTTAGGTTGTCCCCTCATTTCTATCTCTCTTTTACCTTCTTCTCTCTTCCCTCTTTGTGTGTGTGTGTGTGGAATTTACCATCTAGTTGGGCTTTACTTATGCCAATGATTAAAAGTTAAAATAAATTTTTTTAGTTAATAAAGGAAATAAATTTAAAAGTATTATTTTTTATTAATAAAAAATCAGTTAATTAGTATCTATTTGAATACACTTTCTACTTTTTATTTTTGGAATTATAAAATAATAGTAATTTTTGTACAAAATACAAAAAAAATCTTAAAAAGTTATATTGAATTTTAAAAATAGTAAAAACAAAAATTGACGTATCAAATAACATTTATTACCTTAAATTTTAAAATTTTTTAAAGACATGGAATAAATCCATATTTTTTGTACAAGAGTTTCGCTTTTACAAAGAAGTTTTAAATTTTAAAAATGAAAAATAAAAAATGTATTCAAATATGTGTGCTTAAATATTTGTTTGTACAAACTAATTTGATTCAATTCTAATTTATAACAAGTCACCCATTCCCATCAAGGAGTAGAAATGAAAATAAATTTTCATTTCTACTCGTAATCTATATACCCACATCAACACTTAGAATTATTTGGTACTGAAAAAAAAAAAAAAAAAATCATCGATGAAAAGTAGCCATATAGTCACATAGGTTTTTTTTTATTTTTTTTATTTTTATACCTTAGTCTTATTTTTTTATATTTAAAGAATTATAATTTTTTGTATCTTTATTAAATAATCAAAATCTAGTTAAATGATCAAATTAAAGGTTTCATACAATAAATGATAGGTAACATAAAATGGTAAAAAAGGGGTATTTTGACTTCAAAACACCCGAAAGGTACATCCAACAACCTTGAGAATTTTTAGCATTTGCAAAGCTGTGTTTGAAAAAGACTCGACCAAGAAAAATCTTTAGTGTTGTCACCTCGCGTATCCGATGGTCCACGCTGCTGCTGGATGGATGGACACGCGATCTTCAACACACAAAAGGGTTCTTGATTCAGCGGTTGCACCTGCAAAAGGCATCCGGACAGGGTGTCCGGACGCACCCTCCGATGGTTTTGTTAGCCATGGTCAGAGAGAGAATGAGATATGGCTCAGTTGGCCTTTTACTAGGTATGAGAAGGTTACCAGTGGATTCCCCCTTTCTTCTTCGTGTGAAGATTTATCTATATAGCTTCAGGGGTACTGTTCCTCTCTTTAATGGTGAGGAGATGTTTTATGTTGTCATGATGACATTAAGTAGCAGCAGAAACATCATCACCCTACGATCGGCTGTCAGGAACCATGGTAGGTGACGCGACTGTCAAAGATCGTGGTAGGTGATCATGTAGAATGATCGTGGGAAGTGACTTGCTGTCACTTCATCTTGTCTTCTCACTCTGCAGGTGACAAGATGTGGGCCATGGCTGTTTGTTGTGATAGCGTGTAAGACTCGCTTTACTTTAATTGATGATCCGGGCGATTATATCCGGATGGAACATGCTGATTATCCGGATGTGTTGTGGAGACTATCCGGATGTCTACGCTCTACCAGCGTCGTTTGCTCTTCCTTGGATAGGAGAAGCTGAAACGTCGTTTGCCTTTCCTTGAGGCGGTCCGGATAGGATAACTGCACCATGCATATCCTTGGGGGAATCCGGATGATGATGGTCCGGCTGATAACACGTGCCACGCGTCACCATGGGCTACGTGCCACGTGTTTCCCAAGAGGAGGGGTCCCTACATTGCCCCCCTTTTTAACTTGCCTATTTTGCCCAAAAAATGGGCGGGTTAAAAATAACTGCCTTTTGAAAATTGAAGAGGTCCCTTCGTCTGACTGGGCCACGTGGCGAGTGGGGGTGCGGAAGCCAAAAAGGCATTTATGATGAGCCGCCGACCCTGTGTATCCCCAGGCAATATGTCGTTTCAATGATAACATGACTGTTCGTTTGGTTTTCCGAGGGGCTGTCCTGCTATAAATAGGGCACTGTACCTCTTTTTGCATTTTTTCCTACTGCATTCTCTTGAGAGCCTTTCTTCTTCTTGCTTTTTTCTGCGCTCTTTGCTTCTCTGAGAAAAAAACTTCGAAAGCTCTTTTGTGCCGGTGTTTTTGTATCGCGACTTCGTTTGTTTGCTGCTGGTGATTTTGTACCGAGACAGCAACCGTTCTTCTTCTTCAGAGCTTTATTTGGTACGTACCTCTTGGCTACTGTCATTCCTTTGGTTGCGTTTGCTGGTTCTTTAAACTTGGTTTCTGGCTTGCTTGGGCATTGTTTTGGACAAGTCGCTTGCAATTGTTGTTGAATGTTGGTACTTTGTTGGTGTTCGGGGGGGGGGGGGGGGGGGGTTCTGACTGCTTTGGGTTAGGGTTTGTGTATTTTCTAACTGCTTGGTTTGAACCGCTGCATTGCTTTTGCATGTAGATTTTGATTTGGCTTTGTGGTAAGAAATGGCTCCTAAAAGGACTGTTTCATCTGCCCGGGTTAGCGAGGCTGGCGAAAAGGCGATAGACAAATTAAATGTGAAGGAATTCCGGGAGCGGTTCTGTATCCCAAATGGCGTATCTGTAGACTTGGTGAACGAGGTGACGGCTATGCCTGCTGAGAAAGGTGAAGAAAACGTTATCCTCTTCACAAAGGAGCAATTCAACGCGGGGCTCCGGTTCCCTCTGCCGGCGTTGTTCAAGGAATTCCTCCACTTCTCTCAGATTCTACCCATCTTCATTCACCCCAACCTTGTCCGGGTGCTGATGGGATGCAGCATCATCAACATGCTGTACAACCTCGACCTTACGCTACTGGAAGTGTTCTTTGTCTATTCCCTGAAGAAGGCAAAGAATGATATCTTCAGTGTGTCCGCGCACCTGCCCTCCCTTCAAGTGGTGACAGAGCTGCCAGATTCGACAAAGGGAGGGGCGAAGGGGCTGGTGGCGGTCCGGGGGTGATGGGCGGGGCTATCGGAGCGTGCGTCGAGGCCCTTTCTCCAAATTATACCTTAAAAATTCCGGGTAACCTTGCTTTGCGATTCTTTGTCCGGATTTTACTTTGCTGACTTTTTGTTGATTTTTCCGGACGGAATTCTCACCTTTTGTTGTTGTCAATGCAGGTCTGGAATTGAGGGGCCACCTTGTGGATTGGGTGGAAAAGGCGTCCTTCGCCTGTGTCTGCAAACTATTCGAGATAAATCCCAAGGAGAGGGCCTGCAAGACATTGCTTTCCGCGCGGAATTTGATGGCGGTCGTCCGGGAGTCCCAGGAGTATGTTGTCAATATTCTCCCCAGGAAACTATCAAGGGAGGAGGTAGTGCCTGTGGAGCATTATACTGTTGAAGGAGCTCCCCCTCTACCAGGAGGGCTAAAGAAGGGCCGATGCTGGAAAAACGGCGAAAGCTCCTGGAGGATCGGGATAAGAAAAAGAATGAAGGCACTATCCGGAAGGCTCTCGGATAGAAGCGGGGTCCAGACTCTCCTCCAAAGAAAACTCCAGCAAAAAAGAGGAAGCTGGTGAAGAAGAATGGGAAGGATGTGAGGGAGCCCACTCCTCCTAAAGGAGTTTCCTCCTCCGCAAATTACCTATGAGGGGAAGTTAATGATAGAGGAGCCCATAAACGCTGCTCCGCACTCTATCTCAAGCGGCCCCGGACGCATCCCGGGGTTGAACCATTCGGGTACTTCCTTGGCCGCGGTTGCGCGCCTGGCTAACGTGGCTGAGGAAGCTGCATCTATCAACCGTCCGGGCAACCTCAATCCGGATGCTGATGCAGCTGAAACGACCCCGTTGGAGGAAGCGGGGGCAGAAAGCCAAAGTCAGCCTTCCGACGACCCGGATCGCTTGGCCATAATCCCGGTGAAAGGGCCTCCTTCAAAAGAAGCCGCGTTCGACGCGCGATCTACGGTCCCGGACTGCTTGGGCGGCTTCAAGAGCGGCAGCAAGAGATTGAAGTTAGCTGCGCTTCTGCCCATCGACGCTCATTCCGGATGGAGGCGAGGTGGAGATGGCAACTGAGACTTCCGCCACCCCGGCAATAATTCCGGCTAAAGATGCATCCGGACATACCCGTCCGGATGAAGATGTGGAGGTCCCAAATCCGGGACAAAAGTCACCTTCTGTTTCCTCATCTGAGGAGGAATCTGCTGACGATGTAGCTCCTGCTAGCCCTTTCAGCTACGCGGAGTTGGAAGCTAAGCTAAAACAGATTACCCCCGACTGGAAAGCCATCAAGCCCTCTGCTACGATGTTTGATATGATGGAAACGGTATACAGTTGTCTTGTGTTTTTTGTGTTGCACTGATGTGTTTTTTGTAGTATGATTTATGCTTTTGCTTTTCTTGTTTGTGTGTCAGCTGATGAGGGGCCTCCGCAGCCTGGCCCAACAACACAATCTTTTTACTCAACTGCTGCAGACTGCTGACTATATGAAGACCTTCGCCTCTCGGCGTCAAGAAATTGAAAATCAGTTGCGTCTGAGTTTGGAGAAGGCTGAGGCCAGTTTATCCACCCTGCGAGAGGAAAATGAAGCCGCTCCTGGTGGAGTTGTTTGAAGGCGAAAGTCGAAACATCAAACTGCGGACCGCCTATGTGAGAGCGGAAGTGAAGCAGCCCGGCTGAGGGATAAGTGATCAACTCCGGACGAAAGTTTCGAATGCAAATAAACAGAAAAGACTTGCAGCTGCGCGCCTGGATGCGCAAAAAGAAGACCTTGAACTGGAGTTGCTGTACGAAAGGAGAAGCTGTGCAGGCGGAAATCCAAAAAACAAGTGATGAATACGTTCTCTTGGGATCGGCTCTGTATGAAGAAGAACGTGCATAAAACGGGAATACCCTTCAATTCTCCGGGTGAAGAAAGTAAGCTCCAACTGAAAAGCTTGCTCCCTAGTTTATCTCTTTTGGCAATTCTGCTGTTTTTCCGTTCTGTATTTGTGGGTCCGGAATTCCTTTAATTACCTTATTCATATCAAATAATAAAAACATAGTTCTTTCTTTATTTTTACCTTGTAGTCTACTTTTTTATTGATAGTTCTGCTAATTGGACCATTCATGGTCTGAGTAAGAGTGCATCGCGCTTTTGTAATATGAAAGGCTCTTTTCATGTGCCTTAGCACAATAGGGTCCTTCCCAATGGCTTGGAATTTCCTGCGCCTCTTCACAGTATTTCAAAACTTCTAAATACTAGCGTACCATTTTTGAAAGCTTCTGGCCTGACTTTTCTATTGTAATGCGCTGATGCCCTTTTGTTGAAAACTCCACCCGATGGCTCGCGGTTTTTTCTCCTGGACTCTGCCGTCCTGCCCAATTCCAAATTTCTTCCTGTCCGTTTGGCATCGTCTTGTTTTGCTGTCAGATATTCAGTCCGCTGTATGAGACCTATTGTCAGTGGAATGAACTGCATACATTCCATATGTGAGGGCGAAGGAGTAGTTTCCCACTGTTGGCCGTGCGGGTGTGGTTCGATAGGCCCACAGGAGCCGGGTATCTCCACACCACTTCCCTTATGGCCTGTTTAAGCCTTTTCTTAAGGCCATTGATTGTAGTTTTTTGATCCCGCTCCCATTTACTTTTGGGATAACGCGCGTGGTAAGTAAATGTCGGGTGTTCGTTCCGAAAAAATTTTCCTATTGCATGCTGTCGATTGTGGACAATTCTCAGCTATGATGAATTTACGGGAAATTCCAAAGCGGCAAACAATGTTCTACCATACGAACTGTGAATCTTTATATTTTTGATCTTTGCATATGCTCAGCTTCTAGCCATTTATTTGAGTAGTCAGTGGCGACAAGGGAAGAATTTCTTCTGGCAGGTGCCTGCTGGGGTCCCACTATGTCCATGCCCCACTGCGCGAAGCATGGGCTGAGACTAGATTTCACAACGCGCTGATGGCATATGTGCAGGGAGCATACTTCTGACATTTAGTCACACTTTTTGACATATGCTCCCGGCGTCGTTTCTTCATTGTTGCCAATAATACACTGTGAAATGAGCTCTTGTGCGCAGAGATCGTCTCCTCCGTATGATTTCGCATATTCTTCATGTAATCTCAGTCTAACACATACGGCCTCTGAATGCCAAGACACGGAAATAGCCCCTTGAAGATCGCTGTAGCAGTCCCCCCATCAAGGTGAAACGGCAGCTTGCCCCGTTTTGTCGCTTTTTAGGATTTTCGGTAGAGTTCCTGTCCGAGATACCTGCAATATCATCGTCCATTCTTGATCATACCGCCTGGTGCCTCAAATGTGTTGCAAGTAGAATTTCCTGCGACAGAAGGATTATGCTTTTTTTTATCATTTGGAGTATGCGCAATAGTAATGGCCTTTCTCTGAGGGGAGTGAGGCAGCTAACCGCTCAGCAGGCTCAGCTGCGCCCGTTTCAGCTCGCTTAATTTTTTTCGATTGTCCACTCGGTGAATTGCTGTAAGTGTGCTCTTACCTTGGCCAAGTATCGGCCATGTCGTGGTCCTTATCCTTATTCTTCTTTTGGATATTTTTTTCCTTATCCATCAGTTGCGATCGCTGTATGATTCCGAAGTTTGGAGACCGGATAGACAAGGGCGAGGCTCCATATCCGACAGGATTGCCTCTGTATTCGCTCATTGTTAGAGCGCAGGATGAATCCCAGCACGGATGCTTTGCGTCAAAATGTTCCCGCAGTTGGGACTTGTAGTAAGAGCCCCAATCCAAGCCTGATGAGCGTGAGGCTCCGTCAACTCGTAGAGTCCACACTCCTGTTGCATTGATTACTTGGTACTTGTGGTTGGGTCTTCGTCGAATTTTCGAGCTACGTAATCGCCTATTACTTGGCTTTTTTGGTAATGTCGGTCTGGATTACGATTCCACCAATTCTGCTGTCAATTCGATTGGCCAATTTGTAGCTAATTCGCTCCATTAATCCTGGTTTGTGGCAGATGCTACAAGGGGTTGGTTCGGTCGTATTAATTCATGGTGCTTGAAAATCAGGGCGGAGCTTTGGAGCAGCCTTCGAAGAGCTATAGGCTGTTAGCTCCATTTTTAGAGTACCTGGTTTCGTCCATCTGCCAATGCCCTGCTGACAGTATGTTAGACAGGTTTGCTCTTGGTGAAGGGCAGCGATATAGACGGCGGCTGATTGCCCATTCTGAAGACACCAGTACTGTAACTCTCTTTGGATTCGGGTCGCTTAGGATGGGTGGCGCTAGACAATTTTAATTTTTTCGAAAGCACTGTGATAACTGCCGTCCATCCTTGTGCTCCGCTTTTCGGTATTGCAAGAGAAGGGTCGCAATTCATCAGTGCAAGCGGGCTATTAAAGCGCTCTAACGCGAACAGAGCTTGCCCTGTGAGTCCGTTGTACCTCTTCTGTTTCTGGGAGGGTGTTCCATGACTGCCTTTGGACTTGTCCGGGCTGACTTCTATGCCTCCTTGGCTCCAATCAAATCCAGGAATTGGCATAACTTACTCCAAGGCGCATTTCGAGGATTTAGTTTCATCATACCTTGCAAGCAGGGTGAAAAATACTTCTTGTAAGTGAAGGAACATGCTGCTCCTCTGGAGGGAGGGTTTTGCTTTTTACCACGATGTTCAATAGTATACTTATCCGGTGGCCTATTAGAGGTTGAGTTTTTTGGTCATTAATCTCTGATAAAGTTGCGGCCCGCATTTTTGAGTCCCGAATGGCATAACTTTGGTAGCAGTAGAGCCATGTCGGTGTTATGAATGCTCTTTGTCTTCGTCATCTCGGGACATGGGAATGCTGGTGAATCCGAAGGCAATCGAAAGAAGCAATCCCTTCCCGAGTGAACCAACAATTTGAATCTATTCGTGGTAGGGAAAACTGTCTTTGGCTCGGTTAATTGAAGATTGGTGTTAATCACAACAAGACTGCCATTTGCCTTCTTTCTTGCGGTACACCTACTACATTTTGCCAACCAATCTGGAATAAGATACTTCCTATGAATCCGGCTGTCACAATTTGCAATTTCAATTTTCGGATAACTTTTTGTCTATACCGTAGAATCTTGTTTTTGAAAAGACTTAATCGTTACTGTCAAACGGGTCTGCTGCTGGAAAGACGTTAGCTTGAAGAGGCATGAGGATGAATTCCCTTCATCTCCGAAATGCCAGCGGAGATTTTTTGCTTCAGCTAGAAGATATTTTGTATATGCTCCTGAGTTTTTCACTATCTGTTGTCATGAGGAACTGCAGTTTTGATGTGATCAGTCTTTTTCTGTGATGTTGGATCTGTTTGTAAGATCTGCTCCGGGGATTCTTGTCCGCCCGATCCCAATAATTGCTATTGGTAATCGGCGTAGGCTAGGTTCAGGGGAGAATTGCAGTCCTCGCCTGGCTATTCCCGCTTCTCGGACCTCTCGTGCTATTTGATAGCTACGTGTGGCGGCCAACATGGCTGCATACAAGTCAATTATGCTCTTCATTTGTGAGAAACTCACCATTGATGATTGTGGAAGGATGGCTTCATGTAAATGAAGCCAATGTGGCTATCCCAAGTTACATGAAGGGTGATATCTTGTACACCGAAATTGCCACGTTGATGACGTGACTCGGCCCCAGCTTGGACGAGCATATATATTTCTCCTGACAGGATTGTTGATGACTCCGTTGAATTCCGGATAAGAGTTCGTCCGGGTTTGTCAAGACCCGCCGAGAAAACTATGTCCATAGGCCCAACGACTGATCTTGCACCAGTCGCAAGCTAAACTGCCTGTGTCGTACCAAGATACGTCTTACAGTCGAGAATCTCGCTATTTCCAGGAGAGGATGGGGCGTTGGCGATGTGCTTATGCGTCGTGGGATCTAAACTGGGGGGAAAATGACTTGCCTCTTATGGGGCGGGAACTTCTCCATGACCCGGCCGGTGATTAATCGCTTCGCGTTTGACGCGCTCGTGCAATTTCCTTCCTTTTCCGCCTGGAATCTATTCCCTGGTCTATGGGCCCCCCGGATTATAGTTTATGACAGCCTTAGGTGACGATAGCTGCCTTCGGCCCCGAGTTGATGTGAATGCCTGTCCTTCCTCCATTCTGGCGAAGGTATTGTTTTAAAATGTCCTGCTTGATGCCTTTCACTAAGATACGAGGACTGACATGTCCCTCTTTGTATGACCATGTTTGTGAAGTGCCGATTTTCTTGGCTGTGGTCCTCCATGATGGTCCGTTTCGAGGGGCTAGCCCACCTCGTAGATCGGACAAGCCCTTTGAGCCATTTTGGAGAAAGTTGTTCGTATCAACGGATTAGGGTGTGAGGGCGGCCTAATCTCAGGGTACGATCTCGGTCCCGCTGCCTGCCGGTCAGCTGGTTTTTGCCCGGTCGTTGAGTTGCATTTCTTCCAGCGTCACTTCTTGAGACGCTCGTGTCTCCGGACCAACTTGCTGAGTGCTGCGACGTTTACGTATCTTCGAGCATCACGAACTATTTATACCGCCTGAACAAGTTCATCCATCGTTGTAGGAGGCTTTTTGGCAAATGATCGAAAATGGAGTGCTGGACCAGATGCTTCGTTGAAGTCTGTAGGACAGCATTCTGCTAATCAAATCCTCTGATTTGAAAGTACGTCCGACCAAAATCGTTTACAAATTCCTCAGGATCGTTGTCTCGTCTTATGTCGGAGGGTGCTGATATTCGTGTTCTGGTCATAATCATTAATTTTTGTCCACGATAGCTTCAGATAGTCGTCCCTGAACTTGTCAACAGAGTAGGCACCGGCTGAACATGAGACTAGGGTCGTCCTGCCCTTGAAGGCTGGCGGCGAATAAACTTTCACTTAGCAATGCAATCATTGCCAATATCGTCGGTCATATAGCTGTCGTATAGTTGCATGAATGTGATCGAAGGGATCTTGGTCCCATCGTATGATGGAAAACTTGCACGAGAAATCCCCTGGGGCTCGATAATGGTGAATATGAGTAGTCATAAGGCGTGAGAAATGTCATCCACATTTTGCGAGGAATGCCGATGGGTAGGCTCGTTGGAGGTTTCTCCCAGCTCGGTCCGTCCGCTAGGGTGCTGGGAACGTTTCCGCATCCTGGGGTGACATCGGGGTCACGATGCGGAGATACGTTCTGCGACCTGGACGACCTCGGTGTCATGGCCGTCGTGCCCAAGTTGTCGGCTACTGTGGCCTGAATCTCCCAGCGCTCTGTGGCCTAGTCTTGCCCCGCATGAACTTGAGCAACTGTATTTTTTATCACGTGTCTTTTTGCTTGAAAAATTGAGTGGAAATCTGCTTCCTCGAGGGGAGCTTGAGCATGTTGCGCGTCATGGGGTTAACTGCCTGCTTCCTGGCATAGCTCCTGCTACGCGCTAGCCGCATATATTGATTCGTGCTCTACGCCTCCGATTCCCTTGCCTCGCTCTCGAACGCCTGACCAGAGGAGCCCTGACGTTGAGGCTTGAATCTGTAACCACATGCATTGCGAAGCGTTTTCTTTCTCTTTAAACCTTTCTGCTCTGAAGAGCTTAGTTTTTTCGCTTGCCAACTCTCATTTCCGTATGGCTTTAAACCCATTTCAAATATTTCTTCTCCCTCCAGCGGAGGATGCTTCGGGAAGTGTGGCCATCCTTTCAGTGACTGACAATATGAAATAAATTTCAGCACAGACGGCGCAAGATTTGTCACCAT